>JAZAVI010001210.1:0-24642 GCA_036326025.1 Chrosomus eos | reverse complement strand
GGATCGCTCCAGGGAAACGACAGGAAAGAGCCGGGGAGGAGGTGTCTGCTTCTATGTAAATCAGAGGTACTGTAAAATTATTCATGTGAGGGAAAAAATCTGTACTCCTGATATTGAGTTACTCACCCTCTCCTTACGACCGTTTTATTTACCACGTGAGTTCCCTCAGTTGTTTTTTACTCTGATATATTGTCATCCCCGTGCTAACGCTACTGCAGCCACACAAGTGATTATGAACTTATCTCAGCGGTTGGATACTATTTGCAGTGATGCTCCCAAATTTTTCATGGGGGATATGAATCATGTTCGTTTGGATAAGGTCTTGCGGACATATGACCAATATGTGACTTGTACAACCACGCAAAGAAATACCACATTAGACCTGTGTTTTGGAAATGTAAAGGAAGGTTATAAGTCTCTTCCCATGCCAGGGTTGGGGGCTTCATACCATAACAGCATCTTCCTGGTGCCCACGTATGAACCTTGTATTAGATGTCGGGAGGGGGAAATAAAAACTGTTAAACTCTGGACAGAGGACAGTATTTCTCCCTCCAGGCCTGTTTTGAGTGTACGGACTGGGAATGTTTTTATGATGGTTGTGGGGATAATATTGATGAACTTTCGGACACTGTTTCGTCCTTTGTCTCCTTTTGTGTGGATACTGTTATTCCAGTCAAAACAGTTATCACCTTTCCCAATAACAAACCCTGGGTCACCAAAGATTTAAAAACAGTGATTAATAGGAAAAAAAAGATCTTTTTTACTGGTGACGCGTTGGAGAGAAAGTTTGTATCTAGGGAGGTTAGGACAGAAATACTAAAAGCCAAAAGTAAATACAGGGAAAATATAGAAAAACAATTTGAAAATGGCGACCTTAGGTCAGCATGGCGTGGGATTAAAACCATGGCTACAATAAATCAGTGTGGTAATGAACCCAAGCAGCATATTAGCCTTAATAGTGTTCAGGATGACTGTTTGCCGGATGCTTTCAATAATTTTTTTTACGATTTGAAACGTCTGATTGTATGCAGGATGTCTCTAGGCTGAAAAACTCCCTGACACCATGTAGTAATATTAAAATATCTCAAGAACAAGTTGAGGTTCTTTTTAAAAAAAACAAAAAAGAGGAAAGCCTCGGGCCCAGACCTTATTTGCGGTAACACATTACATCACTGTGCTGGACAACTCAGTGGTGTCTTTTCCCATCTTTTTCAAATGTGTGTCGATAACTGTAAGCTCCCAAATATTTGGAAATCTTCGATTGTCATTCCTATCCCCAAAATCAATAAAGCTAGGGAATTACAAGATTTCAGACCTGTAGCGCTTACTTCTCTTGTAGTAAAAAACCTAGAGAAAATTCTGAAAGAAGAGGTTCTTACAGCGGTTGAGGGCAAACTTGATTCTTTTCAATTTGCCTATCAAAAGAATAAGGGCGTGGATGATGCTAAGCTTTTTATTTTGGATACACTTTATAAGCACCTGGAGAAACCCCAAGCTCATGCTAGGCTCTTATTTGCTGACTTTTCATCAGCTTTTAATAAAATGCAGCCTCCGATTTTGATTGAGAGGCTTGCTTCTTATTTTAACTTGCCCGACCAGCTTTTAGCTTTAGTTTTAAATTTTTTGACTGATAGGACACAGAGGGTTCTAGTAAATGGGGTCACATCAAAAACGCAAGTTTCCAATACGGGTTCCCCACAGGGCTGTGTACTTTCCCCGCTACTGTTCATTTTATATACGGATAGTTGTAGGTCTTTGAAAAAGGACAGTTTTCTTGTCAAATTTTCGGATGATACTGCTCTGTTGTCACTTCTTCATGGCACAGAGTCAGATCACGGTTGTGCACTTCCTGATTTTGTTAAGTGGTGCGATGATAGCTTCTTAGACCTTAATGTTTCTAAAACTAAGGAACTCATTATTGATTTTAGGAAGAAAGGGACAAATACTTCAGTATGCACGATTCATGGTGAGGATGTAGAGATAGTAAATCAGTATAAGTATTTGGGAAGGATTTTTGATTCTCAACTGAAGTTTGAAAGGAACTCTGAATCAGTGGTCAAACGGGCCCAGCAGAGAGTACATTTATTGCGAAGGATAAATTCGTTCGGGGTCTCTAAACCTATATTGTGCACTTGTGTATTTGTCGTATATTGAGAGCCTTCTGACTTTTTCCTTCATTTGTTGGTTTGGTAACCTTTCAGTGAAGGATCGAAATTGTTTAAATAACATTGTGAAAGTCTGCTCCAAAATTATTGGAATTCAAATGTGCGACCTAAACTCTCTTTGGGAGAAACGTGTTCTTCAAAAAGTAAAAAGCCTGATGAATCAACATCATATTCTGGGGGATAAATTCGTTCTTATGCCATCAGGTCGGCGTTACTTGCAGCCCCCTAGAAAGACTAACCGTTATGGTAGATCATTTATTCCTACAGGAATCAATCTGTTAAATATTGAGCTGAGTAAATAATTGTGGACTGATGTGAGTTTGGCACTATGCACTTTAGGAGTTCGGCACTATGCACTATGCACTTTTACGGATTCGGAACTCGATGGTTCTTGTTATTTATTTATTTATTTTTTATATACAATCTGTATTGGACCCAGATCCTATCATGATACTCTTGTTTATGCATTAAATGCTACGGCTGTGTGAATGGTTGCATGTATGGACGGTGAACTGTAGGAACTGAATTGCCCCTTGGGGATTAATAAAGCTATCTGTATCTGTATCTGTATCTGTAGTAGCCTACTTTAATACTATGAAATTTTCTGTGTGACATTGTATTGTTTGATTGTGTACTTGTGTTTTTTAATCAGTTATTCTCTGAAAATCTTCCCTCATGCTCTCAAATCTCATTCATGTTAAATAATAATCACAGGTTTGGCACATATAATGCCATGCATTATATGTGGATCAAGGGTCTTAATACATAATATAATAATAGTAATCAGCTGATTGTCTCACGAACGTAACCAGCACATTCTCCCCACATAGCAAACCCATAATACAGCGAGGGAGAAGAACCATATGAAACTATGCAACTATAGATTTTCTCTAACAGGGTAGTAAAAGTTTAGCTGGCTAATATGAGCTGTTACTGTGGCTGAGCTGGTTAAAGCCTTGTTTATACTCGACGCGTCCGCATGAGCCCAAAGGTGCGTGCGGCAAAAATGACGTGATTGTAACAGCACGCGTGCCTCCGCATCCCATAGACACCACTTAGTACACACAATAGGCTTTTTTCTCTGATCTTGGAAACTCGATCGACTTAAAATGTTTCCAAGATCGACGGGTTGGTGATTCCTGTAACTGTTTTCTGGTCAATGACAAGGTAGCCTACTAATCAGCTGTCTCACGAACGTAACCAGCACATTTATCCCCACATAGCAAAGCCATAACACAGCGAGGGTGAAGCATTAAGTTACATGAAACAATCCAACTACATATTTACACCACTGACCAGGGAAAAGTCACTACTCACGGTGTTTATGACTAGCTTCATCTAGCTTTCTGCAGCTTCTCTTTCAAAGTGACGAAACGCGCTCTGTAACGCGGTTTGTTCGCTGTCGGCTACGGTAGAAATATGACGTCATAACATGGCGGCCTTCATAGAAGGGGATTCCCGCGCCTATGTAGATATAAATGCCTCATTCTAAGGTAATAAAAACATTACGGTTTATTAAGTAAGTTCTTTATACATAACTGAACACATAGTTATGGATGTCATATTGCATTTCTGTTAATAAATACTCAAAAATGTTACACACTGCACCTTTAAGCTCACCAAAATATACATTGAGACATTTTTAGTGCACAAGATATTGTTTTTAGTACAAGGAGTTATTTTAAAATAAAATATTAATCTTTCACACTATAATATTTCATTTTAAATGACAAAAGTATTTCAATTAAGATGTACATCATTAAATATAAAAAGTCTGGCTGTGCTTAATGGGTACGTTTTGTACCCTTTAAGCACACCCCTGTTGCCAATAAGCTCACAACATGTTTTATTAAAAATGTGTGTTTATAATAATTATTTAAAGGTACAGAGTCAATCACAGATTTAAGCACACTCTAAAATCAAGCACAGATTCTAAAAGATCAGATATAGTACTCCGCTTGCGTCTAAAGTGCAACTTACGCAGAAGTTGGTGACAGAAGTTGTGAAGCAATGTGTCACAATACTCGCAAAAGACTTTAGACTTAAGTTGAATCCGTTCCGTATGCTAGTTTGGCCGTAAGCTAGTTACTTTACTTCATAAAGGTTTAAATATGAATATTTTTCTTACACAAACTCATGGCTTTGCTTCAGAAGGCCTTTATTGACCACCCTGAGCCGTGTGGAGCACTTTTATGATGGATATGACCTTCAAACTGATGGTTGCTATATAAAGCTCGGAAGTGTCAGGGTGTTTATTAATATAACTCAGATTGTATTCGTCTGAAAGAAGAAAGTCATATACACCTATAGCTATAGTAAATCATGGGGTAATTTTCATTTTAAAGTGAACTACTCCTTTAAACACCTCTGATTGGCCATAATATGTAAAGGTCTAAACGAATCACTTAATTTTGCAGTAAGTAGTTATACTAACCCAAAATAAAGGCTTAAACATTTAAAAAATGCACATTTAAGGGGCTCCTCTTCTGGTGAAAGTTTTTAGACAGCTTTCAAAAATACCAAGAGACAGTGTGAACACAGATACCCATATATCAGTGTGCAATGGTCTGAAATTGGTATTTTGGTCTGATGTATGTAGTAACAAACACATCAATTGGTTAAGACATCGAGTAGGATAAAACATTATTTTTTTCTTTTTATAATCTTAGCTGAAAGTTGGTAGTGTGTTTAATGGGTACTTGAGCTTAATATGTACATTTACCCATATGGCTTCAGAAGACTTACAACACAACCCATAACACGAGTTGTGGACTCATTTGATTATTTTTAGGATGTTTTCTTGGACATTTTTGGAGCTTAACAGAATATTTATCCATTTTTAAATAAATTGTTGCATTGAATTGAACTAGACAAGTGTAAATAAGGTTCTTAACCTTAATAAGATAAATAATGGTTTCATTAATACTATTACAACATTGTTTTCCTGTTATCTCTGTAAAGCTGCTTTGAAACAATTTGTATTGTAAAAAGCGCTATATAAATAAAGGTGACTTGACTTGACTAATGACTTACAAAAAATGTTCTGCTTGTGTTTCATGGAATGAAAGCGAATGGTGACTGGTGTTGCATAATGCCCGAGATCTGCTTTTGGGTTCCACAGACAGAAATTCAAACACAAGGCCGAAAAGGCAGAGGAAATTATTTTAATTTCACAACTAACACTTTAATAACATTACAAACAGTAAATTTTGTACTTGGCAGGGATCACGGTAAGCTGAAATACAAGTTTGAACAAGAATAAAAATCCTCCTGTAGACCTGAAAATCATTGAACTGCCTGGACCATCCACCAGAAAAGAGGAAAAACAAACGGAAAACTAAGCTGCTGCATCTTTTCACTTTTCTAACTCGTCGTCCCTTGTGAAGATTTTATTATTAATTGCATTTTATGTTGCAGCAAGTAAAGGTGCAGTCACATTTGTGAATTTCATGAAATTACACAGACAAAAAGGTCTATTGACCAGTGTCAGCAGTGTAGCGACGTAATATATGAAGGACAGCTCACACAGGAGTCACTTTTAAGCAACTTTCTGTTGGTCAAATCCAACGAATTCCAGTCAAGTCAAGTCACCTTTATTTATATAGCGCTTTTTACAATACAAATTGTTTCAAATCAGCTTCACAGAGATAACAGGAAAAATGTTGTATTGTTAAATTCAAAATTAAATGTTAAATGTCCCCAACTAATCAAGCCAAAAGCCAATGGCGACAAAGGCGAAGAGAGGCGAAAAAGCCAACAGTGGCAAGGAACCAAAACTCCATCAGGTGACAGAATGGAGAAAAAAACCTTGGGAGAACCCAGGCTCAGTCGGGGGCCAGTCCTCCTTTGGCCAACGAACGAACAGTGTATTATTATGATTTAGGCAGCATAATGTCTGGAGTCCAGTGACTAATTCCAGTGACTAACTTGGTCCCATAGTGAAATTTTTGACCACACACGAGATTGCTCTTGTGGATTCTTATGGAAATTACTGTAATTCACCAGTGAAAATTCACAGAACAGCTAATTTTACTGCACCTTAACTCTGTTATAATGGAAATTGTTTTCTGCTGGTTGTGACATAAGGAATACTGTTTCTGGGTCGAATACTGGGCCGGAGCCTCTACTTCTAATAATCTTGTTTCAAGTGAGAATACTCAACAACCATTTATGAGCACTGTTGATTCAAGTTACACATTTAAGCTTTTCAAAAGGCATAGTGTGCATTACAGTCTCCATTCTCACGGCATCCCAGACTTCAATATTTAACGATTCAAAATAGCTGAATAACTAACCATCTGAGATTTCGGTATAGAGATAAAAGTTAGGATCATAATTTTCAGGAACATACAGCACAATGAGTGAATATTAGCACCATTTGTTGTTTGTGTTTGGCATCTGATAGAGCTTTTGGATTTGAAAACAGTGACGTCAGACTTAACAAGCTTAACAAAACTTAAAGGGGTCATATAATGCCATTTTGTACAAATTAATATGAATCTTTAGGGTCTAAATAAAAACTTTGTAATATACTTTTATTAAAAATTCTCATTAGTATTTTAAGAAAACACTCATTTTACCTCCTCAAAAACAGCTCTGTTTTCAGCACGCCGTTTCAGTGCATATGCCTTTAAATGATAGTGAGCTTCGCCTCTGTTCTGTGCGTACACAGTTTTTAATAGCACAGTAACCATAAAGCATTGTTCATTCTAAACGTGGAATTATTAACTATATTGAGAACGTCGTAACGTTACATAGAATACATGCCATAATGTACCCTGAGTGTAAACATTAGCCACATTCATCGTGAAACGTGCAAGCGATTTGCAAAGATTAATATTTAAAGGTTAATAAAACATTACACTCACTTCAGTTCTTCTGGAGGTGCAGCAGGAACACTTATAGTTGGTACCGATTCCTTTTTCAGGAGCAGCTTCTTAGCAAAACCATACTGACCCTCCTCGTTTATAAAGCAGTCTGGTGTGAAATGATTCACGCAAACATGAACGCATTGACGTTGATCATGGGGAATATTCCCATCGTAAACAAAACTCAGCCACTGCGTCTTCAGCGGTTCGGATTTAGGAACATCAAAATGACTGCTGTGTTCGTTATTACACCCAAGAACAGAACACCACAATCGCTTAGACGCCATTCTGCTCCAGTGTATGACTATGAGGACAGCTCGCTCAGGGCGGGTCTGTGTTGAAACGCTGCTGTCAATCAACAATCGTGGGAGGGGCGTCTGTTTTATCTACGTCACAAAAACGAACGGCTCAATTTGAGGCAGGGGAAAACATAAGGAGATTAAAACAAAAACACTGGATGGATTTTTATCATTATATTATGATGGTTGATTTCAGTACAATCAACTTGTAAAAGTGCATGTGACCCCTTTAACAAGTTAAGTGAGTCATTTTTTGATTTATTACATGGATCATATGTGTTTTCATGCATTTTGTTGAGATGTATTTTCTTGTATAGCCTATTGTATGTTGATTTTTCATGTACTGTAGCTTATGTATTATAATTTTTTTGTGTATCCTATTCATTGATATTAATCTATTACTAGCTTTTTTTCACCAAATGCATGGAAGTGTATGTAATAAAATGGATCTAAAATATGTAATAAACAATTCTTATTTTGTATTTGGTTCAGTTTGTTAATTATAATATAAGTTAAAGGTAACCAAAAAAAAAAATTAGTTCCTGGAAGCACTCAAAACGGTTCCACACAGTGCCTAATGTATAACAGTTCCTCAGGAAACCTGTGTGGTTCCTCAGAGAACCACCCCTTTTTAAAGGGTTCCTAGAGGATCTACAGACAGTTCCGCCGGTGTGGCAAAGTGAAGAACCTCAAAAGGTTCCTCCAGGCACCTTTTATTTTTACAGTGTAGAATTTTCTTATTTGGTTAACAAAAAAATTGTGGAACCATATGGGAACATTATGGGAACGTTCTGTATTTGTTGGGTTCCTTGTTAGCTGGGATTGAACCTAATGCATTAATCAATCACAACGTTGAATTTGGATTGTGTACTTCCCAGAGACTTAAAATTTAGAGTAGTGCTACAGTAAAACGTGAATCTTATTTTTGCAATTAAAATATTTAATGCACTTAGAAACTTTTATATTCTGAAAAAATGTGTCAACATAGTTCCCTTTATCGAAAAAGGGAACTTCGAGATGCGTCGTCAACGCTACGGGAACGCCTCCTGCGTGATTGCGTCTAAAGCATCTATGCCAACTAGACCAATGGAAAAAGAGAATGAGCGTCACGGGCGGGTGACGTCATGACCAGGAAATTATAAAAGCACTTCCGCTGCGAAACGCCAGTTAGCTTCTGTTGCCTCAGCAAGCGATCTGTGTCAAAACTGTCTCTGTCTATTTATTGTTGTCTGTTTCAATATTGTTGGAAACGTTATGGCGAAACAAATGTACAAACAGTGTGTTCCTCCCTGCCCGCGTTATTTAACGGGTGGGGATACACACCAGCTTTTTGTCATTTGTTTGGGAGTGGAGCATGCGGTCTCAGCCTTCGAGGGGGTTGAGTGCCAACACTGTGAGATAAAGCTAACCACTTCGCATGCTCCGCTCTCGCCTGTCACTCTTCAATGAGAGTGGGCAGGCTCTCGATCCTCAAGGATCAGGACCCGCGTCTGCCGAGGCAACGCAGAGAATGCATTCCTGGGGATCGCAAAAGGATCTTTCGGAGGGGTTGGAGACAGGTCTGAGGGCCTTTTCTCCCTCCTTACCCGGGAGATTCAGCACTTTTCCCCCGGTGTCGGAAGCACACTCTGTGGTTTCTTCCGCCCGGGGAGAGAGCCCTTTTTTACTTCAAATGCTACTTCCTCCGAGGAGGTCTATTTATGAGTATAGAAAGTGAAAGCACACACACTGTTGAATATAGATTCGCCATCTATTTCTCCAGCATATGATGAGCTGGTGGATTTTATGTTCCGCGCTGTTAGTAATTAAATATTTAATGGCCAGCTGAGATAAAGGGACGCTCGTTCTTAAAACAAATTAGACGAGCGTTTCCTACATCTATCACATTATCTCCACCATGAGGCTCCCCCTTTTTTTCCCTGATTTACACACTGAATATCTAAATCGTGGAATAAACCGTATTCATCACTTCTTTTCAGCCCTCACGTTAATGTTTATTCAAAGATAAGAGGGTTGAAAGAGTACGGTTATGATATGATGCCCCAGGCTAAACAGAAATAGAAACAAAAAATAGCCAGCTATTTTTTCACCTGCACTGTAAAAAGAAAAGTTGCCTGGAGGAACCATTTGGGGTTCTTCACTTTGCCACACCGGCGGAACCGTCTGTAGATCCTCTAGGAACCATTTAAAAAGGGGCGGTTCTCTGAGGAACCACCCAGGTTTCCTGAGGAACTCTTATAAAAGGCACTGCTTGGAACCACTTTGGGTGCCTCCAGGAACCAATTTTTATTTATTTATTATTATTTCAGGTTGTTACTATGTTACCATTAACTTCTATTATAATAAACAAACTAACCCAAATACAAAAATAATAATTGTTTATTACATATTTATTTATTACATACCGCTATTACATATTTAATACATACACTTCATGCACTTGGGAAAATAAGCTAGTAATAAAATAATAATAATGAATAGAATACACAAACAAATAGTATAATACATAATCAACATGAATAATTCAATTCAATTCAAGTTTATTTGTATAGCGCTTTTCACAATACACATTGTCTCAAAGCAGCTTTACAGAAAGTGCATTTCAGAAATGGACAAAGAAAAATACAGTTAGTTAATCATGTATAAATTTAGGCATAACATATCGCCGGTGTTTAGTCGTCTCTTCACAGGCGTCGAGTCGTCTCTCCACAGGCGTCGAGTCGTCTCTCCACAGGCGTTTAGTCGTCTCATCACAGGTGTTGGGGCATCTGAAGTCTTCGTGAGAGGCTGGATACAAACTTGGCGCTGACGAACGCTATTTACCTCGGGACTAGCGTCCCGAGATAACAGCAGAAAGACAGATGGGAAATAATTAGCATAGCTGATGTTCATAATATTAATGCATTCGAACTGATTCAGAAGTAGTATAAAAGGTAAGCATTAAGTGAATGCTTGGTTAAAGAGATGCGTCTTTAATCTAGTTTTAAACTGGGACAGCGAGTCTGAGTCTCGAACAATATCAGGAAGGCTATTCCAGAGTTTAGGAGCTAAATGTGAGAACGCCCTCCCTCCTTTAGTAGACTTAGATATCCTAGGAATGACCAGAAGCCTCGAATTTTGTGATCTTAAAGAGCGCGATGGATTGTAGGGCGATAGAAGGTCTGTTAAATACACAGGAGCTAAACCATTTAGAGCTTTATAAGTCAGTAGTAATACTTTGTAATTGATACGGAACTTAATAGGTAACCAGTGTAGAGATGATAAAATTGGTGTTATATGATCATATTTTCTTGATCTAGTAAGAACTCTAGCGGCTGCATTTTGGACTAACTGTAGCTTGTTTATTGAGGATGCCGGACAACCAGCTAATAAAGCATTACAGTAATCTAGTCTCGAGGTCATGAATGCATGAACTAACTTTTCTGCATCTGAAACAGATAGCATGTGACGTAGCTTAGCAATGTTTCTAAGGTGGAAAAAGGCTGTTCTTGTAACATATGAAATATGATTTTCGAAAGTCAAGTTGCGGTCTAGCATAACACCCAGGTCTTTTACTGTAGTGGATAAAGTAACAGGACATCCTTCTAAATTAAAGTTGTATTGTAAGGGATTTTGTGGGTAGTTTTTTAGACCAATAAGTAATACCTCCGTTTTATCTGAATTTAATAGCAGAAAATTACACGTCATCCAGCATTTTATATCTTTTAGACACTCTGTCAAGTTAGATAAGTTAGTGTTTTCATCTGGTCGTGATGAGATATATAATTGAGTGTCATCAGCATAACAGTGAAAATGAATTCCATGTTTTCTTATAATATTACCAAGTGGCAGCATATATATTGAGAATAGCAGAGGGCCAAGGACAGATCCTTGCGGCACTCCATAGTCTACTGATGTTATCTTTGATTTTTTCCCATTTAAACAGACGAAATGGTAACGGTCTGATAAGTACGATCTAAACCAGCTTAATGCCTGTCCCTGAACACCAGTGTAGTTTTGTAGTCGATCTAAGAGTATTTTATGATCTATAGTGTCGAACGCAGCACTAAGATCAAGTAGAACTAGTATTGAGATACAGCCTTGGTCAGAGGCTAAGAGTAAATCATTTGTAATTTTAACTAGCGCGGTTTCTTAATGAGAGGTTTTATTACTGCCAGCTTGAATATTTTTGGAACATGACCTAAAAATAAAGACGAGTTAATAATATTGAGAAGAGGCTCTTCCACTACAGGTAACACTTCTTTAAGTAGTTTAGTGGGTATTGGATCTAATAAACATGTTGTTGGTTTAGATGCAATGATACGTTTATTTAGTTCTTCCTGTCCTATAGTTGTAAAGCGGTTTAGTTGTTCTAGAGGGGCCATAATTGAGGCTGAGTCATAAGACACCATAGAGGATTGTACATTTACAATAGTGTTTCGGATGCTTTCTATTTTCTCATTGAAGTAATTCATAAAATCATTACTACTATATTGTAACGGAATATTTTGCTCTGGAGATGTCTGATTATTTGTTAGTCTAGCCACGGTGTTAAATAAAAACCTTGGATTATTTTGGTTATTTTCAATTAGTTTGCAGATATGCTCAGCCCTGGCTGATTTTAGAGCCCTTTTATAACGTGACATACTGTCTTTCCACGCGATTCTGAATAATCAACCATGTATATACAATAGGCTATACAAGAAAAGACATCTCAACAAAATGCATGGAAACACATGTTCCATGTAAAATCAATGTTTTGTCAAAAAAAAGTGCATCTTCTCTTAAGTTGTGTAAAGCTTGTTGAGTCTGATGTTTCCAAATCCAAAAGCTCTATCAGATGCCAAAAACAAACAACAAACGGTGCTAATATAAACTCATTGTGCTGTAATATTCCTGAAAATTAAGATCCTAACTATTATCTCTATACTGAAATCTCAGATGGTTAGTTATTCAGCTATTTTGAATCGTAAAATATTGAAGCCTGGGATGCCATGAGACTGGAGACTGTAATGTACACTATGGCTTTTGAAAAGCTTAAATGTGTGACTTGAATCAACAGTGCTCATAAATGGTTGAGTATTCTCACTAGAAACAAGATAGATAGTTAAGGTACGGTAAAATTATCTGTTGTTGTTCTGTGAATTTTCAGTCATTTCAATTAGAATCCACACTATCAGCAATTTCGCGTGTGGTCAAAAATGTCACTATGGGACCAAGTTGGTCAGTGAAATTGGCTGGATTTGACCAACAGAAAGCTACTTGGAAGAGACTCCTGTGTGAGCTGTGCTCGTCGCTACACTGATGACAATGGTCAATGGACTTTTTTGCCTGTGAAATTCACAAATGTGTTATGTTGCAGCGAGGCCTTTACTCGCTGCAACATAAAATACAATCAATAATAAAATCTTCACATGTGGACATGTGAGGTATTTAATGAGATAGAAAAGTGAAAAGCTTTATTTTCCGTTTGTTTTTCCTTTTTTCTGGTGGATGGTCCAGGCACTTCAATGATTTTCAGGTCTACAGGAGGATTTTTATTCTTGTTCAAACTTGTATTTCAGCTTACCGAGGTCTCTGAAAAGAACAAAAATTACTGTTAGTAATGTTATTAAAGTAATATTTGTGAACTTAAAATAATTTCCTCAGCTTTGTGACATTACAAACCTGTTTGACTTTCTCTCTGTGGAACCCAAGCAGATCTTGGGCATAATGCAACCGCAGTCACCGTTCTCTTTCACTGCATGAAACAAGCAGAACAAAATTGAGTAAATCATTCATGAAATCATTCTTATGTACACTTGTCTAGTTCGATTCAATGCAACAATTTATGTAAAAATTTATATTCTGTTAAGCTCCAAAAATGTTACAGAAAATATCCTAAAAATATGAATTAAAAACCAATGTAGTCCACAACTCATATATTATGAGTTGTGTTGTAAGTCTTCTGAAGCCATATAATAGCTTTTTTGTCAAAAAAGACTAAACTTGAAGTTATAATTCAGAGTTCAAATGTCTTATATTCAAATGCAAATAATTAAGGTATAAGAAACATGAATGAGATTACACAGTCAAACAATACAATTTCACACAGAAAAGTTCATAGTAATAAAGTACTTGCATGTGGTGTAGTAGGTAACTTACTGTAATTCAATGTTGCTTCTGAAATGTTCAGATGATTTTAGAAATGCAGTGGTTGTTCTGGGGAAACAAAAGTACAAAGCAGATTATATCCATTCACAACATAATATGTATTGGCCAGTAAAGGGCTTTAAACTGGTATTTGAAAGAATCAGTGCACCTGTAGTGAATAAACAAAAACAGACCAAACTAACGTTAACTATATCCACGCGTTATTCATAACAAACGCCATTGACAGCAGGAATCCGCTATTAATTAGTTGTATCAGCAAATTGAAGACACAGTTCTAAAGAATACATTGAATTGAATGACTAACGTTAAAACAATCTAAGACAATAAGTCAATGATTTCCATTTGTTCATTTAGTTCATTAGATTAGTTAGCATCGCGGCTAAAACCTTCATAGCTACCACATAGGCTACTGTGCAAAAAAACGAGTGGTAAACGCGGTAAAAACGATAAATAAATAAAAAATATTTGAGGCACCTTTAGTTTTTTACAGTGTGGTTCAGCATCGCCATTAAAAGCCTCTGCTTTGCCCACTAAGTCTTTAAAAACAAAACTAAAAGAAAAGTGGTTTAGTGGGTAAAGCTTATACGGCAGCAGGTCAAGCTGGAGAATGTTTATACAAAACTATGGCATTGCTCCAGGCTTAATCAGGCTGATCTGCTGGGGGATCTGGATATAGTGAAATATGAGCCTTCGGGTTTCTTCGGCGATGCATTCCTTGCGTTCGTTGATAGGTGATGTTTTTTCTTTAAAAAAAAAAAAAAAGGGAGTTTCTCCCTCACCGTGTCCAGCCCCCTGGGGCTGCTGGGCGTGAGCAGCCCCAGCCATCGAGTTCATCATATTATGTGCACAGAAAGAGAGTGCTGCGTCTCGTTCACCTCCACGTAAAAAAAAAAAAAATCTCTGGAGACAGACGCAACCCTCTCAACCGAAGTCTTCTAAGCCGAAGCCGGATCTGAGGACCGTTCTTCAGGCGAAGAATACTTCGGCTTAAAAAATAATAAGGGTCCTGATGTTCATGCATCAGGCCTGTGAAGACAGCCCCGACCGAAGTAGAGTGGTGTACACCTCATTATACGGTGCCCGTTCCATTTCGGGGTCCTCACGAGACCGTTCTGCCAACCCTGCCACCCTTGGTGCTTCAGGGCGCAGCGGTCTCCAGCGAGTCGCTGATGCTATGCTGCGGCACAGCATCGGTTTCGCACCCTCTGAGAGGGCAGCCAGTTCAGGTAGTTCCTGCCATTATGTTTCAGGCTCCAGGATTAGCTGTCTCGGTAACACCAGAGACCAGCCTCGAGGGGCTGGTTCCCTTAGTAAATTTTCTGGCAGCGTGAAAGCTTCTGCCGAATATTTCTCGTTGGGTCCTGTAGATTGTAGAGAAGGTTACAGAGTCCAGTTTGGTTCTCGTCCTCCTTGTTACAACGGGATGTTGCCCACAGTGGTGCATCCCGAGCAGGCTCTGGTAATGGAACAAGAGGTAAAGGCCCTGTTAGCAAAGGAAGCTATAGAACAGGTGTACTCACCCGACCGAGAGTCGGGTTTTTACAGCCGTTATTTCATTGTTCCAAAGAAGGATGGAGGGTTGCGTCCCTTTTTAGATCTTCATCTGTTAATTCGGTCAGTTCAGAAACTAAAGTTCATGATAGCTGACACTCAAACAGATCGTGACTCAAACCAGATCCGAGGACTGGTTTGTCACGATGGATCTGAAGGACGCTTACTTCCATATCTCCATCCTCCCTCAGCACAGGAAGTTCCTAGGGTTTTCTTTCAGGGGCAAAGAATACCAATATCGGGTTCTTCCTTTCGGTCTAGCTTTATCACCCCACACGTTCACGAAATGCGTGGATACAGCTCTAGCCCCCTTGGGTTTCAGGGCATACGTATTCTGAACTACATCGACGACTGGCTGATTCTGCGGAATCGGAGCAGTTGGCGGTTCGGCACCGAGGTGTCGTTATCGCTCTTATGCAGATGTTGGGGTTGATGCTCAATACCAAGAAGAGTGTGCTTTCTCCAGTATTGAGAACCACTTTCCTTGGTGTGGTATGGGATTCAGTGACGATGCGGGCCAATCTGTCGCCCGTTCGTTTAGATGCTATCCTATCAGCCACAAAAGAGCTGAGGCTAGGCCAGTCACGCACTGTAAAACAGTCCAAGAGACTGTTGGGTCTTGTGGCAGCAGCGTCCAACGGAATTCCTTTTGGCATGCTGTACATGAGACCTTTACAGTGCTGGCTCAGGACCAGAGGGTTTCTCCCCGAGGGGAAATCCACTTCGTATATCAAGGTCACGCGGCGATGCTTTCAGGCCTTAGTTATATGTAGTAAACACTGGTTCTTAACCCAAAACCAGTCACACATTGTAAAACAGTTCGAGAGACTGTTGGGTCTAACGGGAGGAGTGTCCAACGGAATTCCTTTTGGCATGCTGTACATGAGACCTTTACAGTGCTGGCTCAGGACCAGAGGGTTCTCCCCGAGGGGAAACCCACTTCGCATATCAAGGTCACGCGGCTATGCTTTCGTGCCTTAGTTATATGTAGTAAACACTGGTTCTTAACCCAGGGTCCGGTGTTGGGAGCTCTTTGCCATCGAGCTACTATCTCGACAGATGCTTCCCTCACCGGCTGGGGAGCGGTAATGGAAGGCTGCTCGGTTCAGGGTCTGTGGAAAAGCCATCATCCTTCGTGGCACATAAATTGCCTGGAGATGATGGCCGTCTTCAATACGTTGAGACATTTCCTTCCGGACCTAAGAGGCCATCATGTGCTCAGTCGAACAGACAACACATCAGTGGTCTCTTATCTGAACCGTCAGGGGGGTCTGCGGTCGCGCCCGCTTTGCAATTGGCGCACCAGATCCTCCTGTGGTCTCTGGGGAAGGTACTCTCCCTGAGGGCAGTGTATATTCCTGGGGACCAGAATATAGGAGCAGACATCCTGTCGAGGCAGGAGCTGAGGCCAGAGGACTGGAGACTCCACCCCGAGGCGGTGGAGAAAATCTGGGAGGCATGAGGCCAAGCAGAAGTGGATCTGTTTGCGTCTCAGAACACGATGCACTGTCCTCTCTGGTATTCCCCTGGGGCTGGATGCTATGGTGCAGACGTGGCCGAGGCTGCGGAAGTGCTTCGCAGCGGAAGTGCTTTTATCATTTCCTGGTCATGACGTCACCCGCCCGTGATGCTCATTCTCTTTTTCCATTGGACTAGTTGGCATAGATGCTTCAGACGCAATCACGCAGGAGGCGTTCCCGTAGCGTTGACGACCCATCGTCTCGTTCCCTGTTTCTCAGGGAACTATGGTTACAATAGTAACCTGAGACGTTGCCTTTCGAGGGAACTCGCGAAGCGTCGATGACTTTGGGAACGCCTTTGTGTGATTACATCTGAAGCACGTATGTCAACTAGTCCAATGGAATGAATGAATGAACGCCGCGGGCAGGTGACGCCATGGCCCGGAACCCATTTTGGTTAACAGGTCAGGTGAAGGATTTCTCTCTGGAGAGAGCGAGGCATGCGGGGACAGGGCCAGCATGGGCTCGCTCGTCTCTGAGCACTCAGGCATCCTCTGACCCCGCCATTTCTTCCTCCGCGGCTCAAGGAGGGCTGGAAACGGGAAGGTGCGAGGGGTGGTGTCGCTCTCTGGTTTTCGTAAAGAGAGCTAGCCGCGAGCGCAGAGAGGACAGGGGCATACTCTCACAATGAGAGCAGCAACCTAGTGTTGAGTGCAGCTTCAGCGTGTCCAGCTCCCAGGCATGAAGCGCACTCATCATGTCCGTCTGAAGCATTCAGAGGGTCTCTGCATGCCGTGCAGTCGGAGCGTGACATTTAAAACAACGTCACGTAGAAATTTCCTCTTTCAAAAGCGCTGCCAAGGCGAGCACTTAAAGGCCATGTTGCAGGTTAACCACCACTGTCGATTAATGGGTATTAAAAATCACTCAAGATATGTATATTATTTTTAAAATGTCTCAAAAATAGTTTTAAAGACCAGTTTTTTACGTTTTTGGTATTAACGTTTTTTTTACGCGATTCGGCGATGACGTCACCTTGGGGAGAAGCGAAGGAAAGGCAGCCTCAGCCTAGTATCAGAGCCCGTCTACTATTAGACATTCTCAGCCTAGTATTTGAACTATGGCGACTGACTGGGATGAGGAAGAGTTGGTGAAGTGTCCTGGTGAGTTGCTATCATTTAGCACCGCAGCAATGAGCACTGGAGCTAGTCTACGAGCTGCAGTGCACAATAACGACACATATTTTTTTTTTACTGTCATTTAATAGGACCGAGTGAAAAATCAACGTTTTCTTTATATCTAGTGGCAGTGATCATGACGTTAGTTCAGATAAGTACCGGTAACCTTTGTCATAGTGTCGTAGTACTGGTAAACTTGCTCTTTGTCATCTAGAAATAGAAGGCATCATGCTAGCTCTATTGGCGTTTCTAAGCGTTTATCTCTTCCTCCGGTGAAAATGTTTTTGCAAACGTAGCCGCCACGTGTCTGTCTGTCTTTGGCAGGTGCTTGTGCTATAGAGAGAGATATGCAGACATCCAGATAGCATAACGTTAGCATAGATAGTTAGCAGCTAGATAGATAAATAGATACAAATATATAGTAGGTAGATTGATAACGTAGAGTTGGCTCATTGGTCGCACGTCAGAGGCGCCCGCGCCGTTGGATGTGCAGTTACTGCATATACTAGCCTATCTATCTATCTGTCTATCTATCTATATATCTACTCTATCTATCTATATCTATGTATTTATCTATTTATCTATAATCTATCTGAATACTCTCGTCTACTATTCGTCTCTCTAGTTACTCTCAATGCTCTCTAGGCAGGCAGCGAGGATTCTCTCCCCAAGGTGACGTCATCCAATACATTGTGGTGGAAAGGAGAATCGTTGCAAACCGCTGTAAGACAGTACCTACTTTTTCGTATTATATTCCGTTTTGTGATACCCAACAACATAAAATACAATGGAAATAGTTTAAAGGTTTATTACCAACAAGTAAATTGCACAAATTCGTTGAAAAATTAACCCTGCAAAACGGCCTTTAATGCTTTAGAAAGGATATGCGTCGCCGGATGGCCGCAGGGAAAACGGCCAATCAGGAGAGGCGATGCGAGTCGAAGACAAGGAGGCCGCCGTTGAGCTGCTGAGCTGCTTTTTGAAGAGTCGCTCGTTCTGCTGCTGGGGCTCGTCGACGGCGAAGTCTTCTAGCATGAGAGTCAGCGAAAACGTGTCGATCGCTGAAGGAGATTAAATCTGATTCCAATGGTGAAATGGGCCGCTTATATAGTCAGTAGCCACACCCATTCTGGCGCGCTTCTGTATGCGCGAGGCAGGAAGCGTCCTGATAGGATCGCGCGTCTTCGTCACTTTGCCATTGGTTCGTGCAGTTCCCGCAGCCCAGCCAATCAGCAAGCTAGACAGCTCTGTGCTGTGCAGCTGCACTGCATTTTAAAATAAAGGCTTCAATATTCTCAAGAAAAGGAGTTCCCTTTATCGAAAAGGGAACTCGCGATGCGTCAAATGACGCCTTGGGAACGCCTCCAGCGTGACTGCGTCTGAAGCATCTATGTCAACTAGTCCAATGGAAAGAATGAGCGTCACGGGCGGGTGACGTCATGACCAGGAAATGATAAAAGCACATCCGGTGCAAACCGGCATTTAGCTTCTGTTGCCTCAGCAAGCGATCTGTGTTATACTGTCTCTGTCTATTTATTGTTGTCTGTTGCAATATATTCAGAAACGTTATGGCGAAACAAGTTTACAAGCAGTGTGTTCCTCCCTGCCCGCGTTATTTAACGGGTGGGGACACACACGAGCTTTGTGTGATTTGTTTGGGAGTGGAGCATGCGGTCTTAGCCTTCGAGGGGGCTGAGTGCCAACACTGTGAAATGCTACCGCTTCGCATGCTCCGTTCTCGCCTGTCACTCTTCAACTAGAAAGAAAAAGAGAGTGGGCAGGCTCGCGATCCTCAGGGATCAGGACCCGCGTTTGCCGAGGCAGCGCGGAGAATGCATTCCTGGGGATCGCAAAAGGATCTTTCGGAGGGGTTGGAGACGGGTCCGCGGGCCTTTTCTCCGTCCTTACCCGGGAGATCCAGCACTCTCCCCCCGGTGTCGGAAGCACGCTCTGCGGCTTCTTCCGCCCGGGGAGAGAGCTCTCTATTACTTCAATGCTCTTCCTCCGAGGAGTATACAAAGTGAAAGCACACACACACATGGGGAAATAGATTCGCCACCTATTTCCCCAGCATATGAGGAGTTGTTAGAGGTGATTACACGGGCTGTAGATAAATTAAATATTGAATGGAAAAAAATCATCTGAGAGTTTGGGCACTCGTTTGAAAAAATAAATAAATAAATATTTACACGAGCGCTTTCTCCCTTCAGCCACATCATCTCCATCACGAGGCCTTCCCTTTTTTTTCCTGATTTATATAATAAACTTTCTAAATCTTGGAATAAGCCGTACTCATCTCGATAAAACTTTTTAGCCCTCAAGTTAAATTATATTCAAGATATAAGAGTACGGATATGAGGCGATGCCCTGCAGGCTGAACAGACACTAGTTATTAAATATCACCTGTTCCAGCATCGTCTTTGAAGGCTTCAGCTTTGCCCACTAAACCGCTTAAAAGCCAAAAAATAAAGAAAAATTTTGTTTTTAGTAGGCAAAGCCTATGCAGCAGCAGGTCTATCAGGAGCGGGTTTTCACACAATGGACAGTGGTCTAGGCTTATCAAGCTGACCTGCTGGGGGCTATTGATAAGTGTGAGGGAGTTAGTCCTTACGAAATTCGAGAACTTCGTCGGGCTACCGATCTGTCTCTCAGGGCGACTAAAAGAGACCGCCAGGGCATTTTGTCGTTCTAAAAAATGGCTGCCCTGGTTGCCACTGAGAAGTTCCTTTGGTTAAATAAAAAAAAAGGCCGAAATTAAGGAAAAAGATCGAGCTTTTTTATTTAAAAAGTTTCTCCCTCGCCGTGTCCAACCCCCTGGGGCTGCTCACTGCTCAGCCACCTAGCTCCTCGTATCGTGTGCAAAAAAAAAAAAAAAGTCTTCTAAGTCGAAGCCGGATCTGAGGACCATTCTTCAGGCGAAGAAGCCTTCGGTTCAAAATAAATAAATAAATATAAGGTCCTGATGTTTATGCGTCAGACCTGTGAGGACAGCCCCGACCGAAGTGGAGCAGTGTACACCTCATATTACGATGCCCGTTCCACTTCGGGGTCCTCACGGGACCGTTCTGCCAATACCGCCACCCTCGGTGCTTCGGGGCGCAGCGGTCCCCAGCGAGTCGCTGATGCTATGCTGCGGCACAGCATCGGTTTCGCGCCCTCTGAGGGGGGTTTTTAGAGCAGCCAGTTCAGGTAGTTCCTGCCATTATGTTTCAGGCTCCAGAATTAGCTGTTTCAGTAACACCAGAGACCAGCCTCGAGAGGCTGGTTCCCTTAGTAAATTTTCTGGCAGCGTGGAAGCTTCTGCCGAATATTTCTCGTTGGGTCCTGCAGATTGTAGAGTAAGGATACAGAATCCAGTTTGGTTCAATTCAATTCAATTCAATTTTTATTTGTATAGCGCCATTACAACACCCAGAAAGGTGCACAAAGCGCTTTCCATAAACACATAAAAAGATAACAGTATATAAAAGATCGCAAGTTAAAACTAATATAAGCAGTTAAAACAAAATAACTAACACAACGACTAAAAACGAAACAAAAGATTACATGTTGTAAGCCTTCCTGAAAAGAAACGTTTTCAAATGTGATTTGAAAACACTAAGCACAGTAATGTTACGAAGGGAAGTAGGTAAGGCATTCCACAAAGTAGGACCATGGATGGCAAAAGATCGGCCTCCAAACTTTTTGCATCTAAACTTGGGGATAATCAAAGAGGTATTCTGAGAGGAGCGGAGGGTTCTGGCAGAATGGTATACAGTGACCAGCTCAGAGAGGTATGCTGGGGCCAGACCATTAATGGCCTTAAAAACAAACATCAGAACCTTATATTCCACCCTAAAACGTATCGGGAGCCAATGAAGTGAACAAAGGACAGGGGTGATGTGAGTACGTTTATGGGTATTGGTAAGGAGACGGGCTGCTGCGTTTTGAACCATCTGAAGACGGTTGAGAAGTGATTGATTCAGCCCAGTGTAGAGGGCATTACAGTAATCTAGCCTTGAGCTGATAAATGCATGAATGGCTCTTTCTAGATCAGCACGGGACAGGAATGATTTCACCTTACTGAGGAGCCTAAGCTGGAAAAAGCTGATCTTAACGACTGCACCAATCTGTTTGTCAAAATGCAATCTATTGTCGAAAGCAACACCCAGGTTACGAACAGTAGATGCAAACTGGGGCGTGAGAGGGCCAAAACTAAGAGAGCTGCAAGGCGAGTCCTGGGTAAACAAAATATACTCTGTCTTACCTTCATTCAAATGAAGAAAGTTTTGAGAAAGCCACTGTTTAATGTCCTGGATGCAGTTATGGATTAGCCTGGTTCTACCAGACTCTCGTACATTTCATTTGTACATAGAGTCTGGCACCGCTCCATTGGCAAACGTTTACTTCCTTGTAGGCGGGAACTCTATTGAAGTCTAAAACTATTGGATCTGCCCAGAGTCACTCTATCTGCCATAACCAATCGCTAACGTTTGGTCATGACGTATGTCTTTTCCCGAACCCCGTGGGAGGATGGCCATAAACACAAAACTAAGCAAAGATTGTTCTTGCTCCGGCTTTAACTTCTTGATATTCGGCAGCGTTGCCACAACGGACCGAATGGCTTCACTCGCATCTTTCTTATTTTGAACTACAACTCAAAATAACGCACGAGTCGACATCAACGTCATCGTTCTCAGCCACTCCCTCTGTTCGCTGATTGGTCCTACAAAAAATTGATTTCTGGAAACCGAAGTCTACGGCACAGTCCCAGACGGAGTACTGAAGGAAAATGAAATTGAGCGGAAGTGCGTAGGAGGGCGGAGCCAGGCTAGTTATGGATGGGATCTAATGCCGAATGATTATTCAAAACTACAGGAAGGTAGACTTGAAGGTCATCAGCATAGAAATGAAACTGAACGTTGTGTTAAGAAATGAGTTGACCTAGTGGCAGCATATAAAGGGAGAACAGTATAGGACCAAGAATAGAACCCTGGGGCACACCAGATGTTAAAGGGGCAGCTGAGGAGGAGAAGTCATCAAGCATTACTGAGAAAGTTCTGTTGGTGAGATATGACGAGAACCATTTCAGCACCGTGCCCTGTAGCCCCACAACATGTTGTAGACGGTCGATGAGGATCGCGTGGTCAACGGTATCAAAAGCAGCGGTAAGGTCAAGCAGCACCATAACCACTGAGTTTTTGTTATCCAAGGCTCTAAGAATGTCATTATGAACCCTCAGTAAGGCTGACTCAGTACTATGTCTAGACCTTAAGCCCGATTGAAATTTGTCCCCCATACCATGCAGATCGAGGTATGACTGAAGCTGGGAGAAGACAAGCTTTTCCATAAGCTTAGCCAAAAATGACAGATGGGATATGGGGCGGAAATTAGACAGTACTAAAGGATCAAGGTTTGGTTTCTTAAGAAGCGGTCTAACAATGGCGTGCTTGAGAGGATTGGGAACAACGCCCAAACTAAAACAGCTATTCATGAAGGAGACCAGGAAAGGGCACACAATGTCGATGGCTTCTTTCAGAATCCTAGCAGGAACAGTATCTAGAGGGCAGGATGTTGGCTTCAAGTCATGAACAGCTTTTTTAAGATCAACAAAAGAAACCACTTCGAAGTTCTCCAGCACACATTGTGTCGCCTGGGGGGGAGTAATGACAACAGGGGCTGGTATGATAGTTTGCTTAACAGACAGGACCTTATCAATAAAATATTTTTTGAATACATTGCATGTATTAACTGAAGCATCATTCAATACAACAGGGGCTGGATTTATAACAGAGTTTATAGTACTGAATAAAATACCAGGACGGTGGCTATTGTTATTAATGAGCTTAGAGAGGTACTGACTTTTAGCTTCCTTCACGGCTCTCTGATAGGTGACAAGGCAGTCTCTAAAGACCTCCAGTGATACCTGCAGCCTGTCTCTTCTCCATTTCCGCTCAGCCTGCCTGCACTGGCGCCTGAGGGTCCATGTCGCTTCGCTCAGCCAAGGGTCCGAAGAGCCCTTTGCAGACTTCACCCTGTAGGGCGCAACTGAGTCCATAATCCGGGAGCAGGTGATGTCGAATGAGGAGAGGAGAAGCTCTGGACATAGATGCGGGGCCACTTCAACAGTGGAGATTATGTTAGAAGCAGAAAAGGCGGTGGTGAAGTCCTCAGCTGTAGATGGAGTAATAATGCGCCGACGCCGGGGGGCAGTGGATATGGGTGGAGGTGGATCAGCACAGATGTTAAAACGTATGAGGGAGTGATCGGAGACGGGAAAATCCAGAACCTCACAGGAAGACACTGTCACCCCCACGCGAGATAATAAGGTCAAGAGTGTGACCTAGCCTATGAGTAGGACAGGATATGGACTGGGCTAGGTCTAATGAGTCTAAAAGAGCCTTAAAATCATTGGCAAGTTTATCAGAGGGGCAACAAACATGAATGTTGAAATCACCACAGATTAAAATATTGTCAAATTTTGCCAAAAAATCAGACAAAAACTCTGAGAAATCAGTTAAAAAATGTCCATTTGGTTTTGGGGGCCGGTAGATTACTGCACAGAAAATTGGATTAGGTAGAGTGAGTACAAACGTCTGCAACTCAAAGCTGGAGCACCCTCTAGTGGACAGTTGACGGCACTTCAGGGACTGTCTGTATATAGTAGCTATCCCCCCGCCCCTACCCGTTTGCCGTGGAGTGCTCAGAAACAAATAGTCAAATGGAGTGATTTCAGAAAATGCACTAACATCACCGGGAGATAACCAGGTCTCCGTGAGAAAGAACAAATCCAGACTGTTAGTGGTGATGACATCGTTTAGAACAAAAGTTTTGTTGCTGAGCGATCTGGTGTTACATAGTGCCATACAGAGTGAAGTCGAGTTGACAGGCGAAGAGGACACACGTGGAATTGGACGAAGGTTGTCTAGGGTAGAACCCCGGGAATGATTGCCCAATGAACGGCGGGGACAGGAAAAAGGAGCACCAGTGTTATCAGCGCCAGTGTTGTC
>JAZAVI010001209.1:0-25131 GCA_036326025.1 Chrosomus eos | reverse complement strand
GACTTTTCTTAGCGATGGGGGGTCGGTGTTTGCCCCAGGGCAAATCATTGGGTAAAAAAATCCCATAGACTTAACATTGCCACAAACTTTGACGACTTTAGCACTGACCAATGACTTCTCAGAAACTTGTAATTTACCACATTTGAAGAGGCTGGCAGGCTCTGTAAGAACATACCTCACAATGGGGTAAAAGTTGCACCCCTGGGGGGCAGGAGCTGCCCAAAGTTGCCCCATTGATTTACTGCATAGGGATTTTGTATTGAAATAGCTCTGGATCACAGTGTCATAGAGACAAGGGGGCGGGCTCATTTTACTCAGACGACCAATCAGTCTGTCAGGATCATTGTGAAGTTATTAAGCCACGCCCTAGCAACCATTTAGAGCACCTTAGCAAAAGTTCTATAGACATCCATTGAAAGAGATCAAAAGGATATCTCCGGATAGAAGTGTCATAGAAACACGAGGGTGGTCTCGTTTGACTCGGGGCAGCGAACAGCCAATCATGAATCACTCAACACTTCCTACCCCCCTCCTAGCAACCATCTCGAGCTGCCTAGCAACCAAATTCTATAGAGGGATATCTTCCATTCTGAATGTCACAGAGAATGGGAGTTGGTTTATATTATTCATAGTGAAAAGAAGCCTTTAGAGATTCACACTGGCAGCTGCCAATCAACTCCATAGCAACCAATCAGGGTACCCTAGCAAACCATTTTGCAAGACCTAATCTCTGCATCAAAACATCGTATAGAGATGGGGGTTGGTTTATACATTCACATTGACTTTGGAGCTTCATGATTGGCAGCTGCTAAGCTACTCCCTAGCAACCAAACAGAGTACCCTAGCAACCGTTTTGCAAGACCTATATCTCTGCATCAAAACATCGTATAGAGATGGGGGTTGGCTCTTTTTACTCATGCTAGCAAACAGGACTTGCTACATGCTACACATGCTAGCAGTGAATAGCTACATGCTAATATTGATTAGCTAAGTGTTAAATCATGCCAAGAAAATGCTACAAACTCCATAGTAACCATCTGTGACAACTACCAACCACCTAGTAACACCATAGCAACCACCCAGAATACCCTAGCAACCGCCTAGCAACCACCCAGAATACCCTAGCAACCGCCTAGCAACGCCCTAGCAACCACCCAGAATACCCCAGCAACCGCCTAGTAACCACCCAGAACACCCTAGCAAACCGCCTAGCAACCATCCAAAATACCCTAGCAACCACCTAGCAACGCCTAGCAACTACCCATAACATCCTAGTAACCGCCTAGCAACCACTAAGAACACTCTAGCAACCACCTAGCAACACCCTAGCAACCATTCAGATTACCTTAGCAACACCTAGCAACGCCCTAGCAACCACCCAGAATACCCTAGCAACCGCCTAGCAACGCCCTAGCAACAACCCAGAATACCCTAGCAACCACCTAGCAACCACCCAGAACACCCTAGCAACCGCCTAGAAACACTATAGCAACCATCCAGAATAAAATTAGCAACCACCTAGCAATGCCCTAGCAACCACCCAGAACACCCTAGCAACCACCTAGCAACACCATAGCAACCACCCAGAATACCCTAGCAACCATCTAGCAATGCCCTAGCAACCACCCAGAATACCAGAGCAACTGCCTAGCAACCACCTGAACACATGAATAAGCCATATCTCAGCACCAGAACATCGTAAAGACATGTTTGTTGGCTCGTATGAAATCATTTACCAACCCTAGCAACCGAGCGGCGAGTTTTGCCACTGCAAGCACCATTTCACATTTTCTTCGGAAATGTACATTCTAGTTCTTATTATTATAGTTCTTCTGGCCAAAGTTTGACGCGCTACTCCTCCCGCAGTTTTTGTCACAGACCCATGAATGAGGTGTCAAAACGTGCGGCCTGTTCGGGAATGGTGTGCTATGACTTTATAAGCGATCGGGGTACGATGTTCGCCCCAGGGGCGAAAAAGCGGCCAAAAAAACGCATAGACTTAACATTGGGAAAATTTTTGACGAGTCATAGCTCAGAGCGTGGACTTCGCAGAAGCTTGTGATTTGCCACATTTAAAGAGGCTGACAGCTCTGTAAGAACATACCTCACAATGGGTAAAAGTTGCACCCCTGGGGGGCAGGAGCTGCCCAAATTTGCCCCATTGACTTACAATGGTGTAGGACCGCCCTGAAATGAATGTGTTAGTAGTGTCACAGACCCATGAGTGAGGCGTCAAATCGACCGTCTCATTGAGGGGATTTTTGCTATGACTTTTCTAAGCGATCGGATGTACGATGTTCGCACAGCGGACGAAAAAGCGGCCACAAAAATCCCATTGACTTAACATTGCGGAATGTTCAAAAATTTAAATCCCAACCGACTTTTTCACACACACCCACAGAAAAGGGCCTGACAGCCCTGCTGTCAGGCCCTCTCTTCTCTCCCTCAGAGGATTTTTTTTATCAAGCAGCCAATAAGTAATGGCCTAAAATCTTCATAGCCACACCATAGCAACCAGTTACAGCACCCTAGCAACCGTGGGCGATAGGCACGAGGCCGCAGGCCTCGTGCCATATTAAATAACTCTATAAAAACTCTATAAAAACTCCTTTTAAAAACTCCATAGTAATCATCTGTTAAAAAATACACGCCGACATCACAGACCCCTGATTGAGGCGTCAAATTATGCGGATTATTGAGGAGAGGTGTGCTGTGACTTTTCTTAGCGATGGGGGGTACGGTGTTCGCCCCAGGGGCAAATCATTGGGTAAAAAAAATCCCATAGACTTAACATTGCCACAAACTTTGACGACTCGTAGCACTGACCAATGATTTCTCAGAAACTTGTAATTTACCACATTTGAAGAGGCTGGCAGGCTCTGTAAGAACATACCTCACAATGGGGTAAAAGTTGCACCCCTGGGGGGCAGGAGCTGCCCAAAGTTGCCCCATTGACTTACTATGGTGCATAGCACATTGCATAGGGATTTTGTATTGAACATAGCTCTGGATCACAGTGTCATAGAGACAAAGGGGCGGGCTCATTTTACTCAGACGGCCAATCAGTCTCTCAGGATCATTGTGAAGCTATCAAGCCACGCCCTAGCAACCATTTAGAGCTCCTTACCAACAAGTTCCATAGACTTCCATTAAAAGAGATCAAAGGGATATCTCAGGATATAATTGTCATAGAAACATGAGGGTGGTCTTGTTTGACTCGGGCCAGCAAACAGCCAATCCTGAATCACCTCAACACTTACTGGCCACGCCCTAGCAACCATTGTCAAGCACCTTAGCAACCAAAATCCAAAGAGGGATATCTTCCATTCTGAATGTCACAGAGGCATGGAGTTGGTTTATATCATTCATACTGACAAGCAGCCTTTGGAGTTTCATGATTGGCAGCTGCCAAGCCACTCCCTAGCAACCAAACAGAGTACCCTAGCAACCATTTTGCAAGACCTATATCTCTGCATCAAAACATCGTATAGAGATGGGGGTTGGTTTATACATTCACAATGACTTTGGAGCTTCATGATTGGCAGCTGCCAAGCCAATCCCTAGCAACCAAACAGAGTACCCTAGCAACCATTTTGCAAGACCTATATCTCAGCACCAGAACATCGTATAGAGATGGGGGTTGGCTCTTTTTACTCATGCTAGCAAACAGGACTTGCTACATGCTACACATGCTAGCAGTGAATAGCTACATGCTAATATTGATTAGCTAAGTGTTAAATCATGCCAAGAAAATGATATAAACTCAATAGTAACCATCTGTGACATCTACCAACCACCTAGTAACACCATAGCAACCACCCAGAATACCCTAGCAACCACCTAGCAACCACCCAGAATACCCTAGCAACCACCTAGCAACGCCCTAGCAACCACCCAGAACACCCTAGCAACCGCCTAGCAACCATCCAGAATACCCTAGCAACGCCTAGCAACCATCCAGAATACCCTAGAAACCGCCTAGCAACGCCCTAGAAACCACCCAGAACACCCTAGCAACCGCCTAGCAACCACCCAGAATACCCTAGCAACGCCCTAGCAACCACCCAGAACACCCTAGCAACCACGTAGCAACCAACCAAAACACCCTAGCAACCGCCTAGCAACCACCCAGAACACCCTAGCAACCACCTAGCAACCATTCAGAATACCTTAGCAACCACCTAACAACGCCCTAGCAACCACCCAGAATACCCTAGCAACCGCCTAGCAACGCCCTAGCAACAACCCAGAATACCCTAGCAACCGCCTAGCAACCAACCAGAACACCCTAGCAACCGCCTAGCAACCACCTAGCAACACCAAAGCAACCACCCAGAATACCCTAGCAACCGTCTAGCAATGCCCTAGCAACCACCCAGAATACCCTAGCAACCACCTAGCAACCACCTGGAACACATGAATAAGCCATATCTCAGCACCAGAACATCGTACAGACATGTTTGTTGGCTCGTATGCAATCATGTACCACACCCTAGCAACCGAGGCGGCGAGTTTTGCCACTGCAAGCACCATTTCACATTTTCTCCTGGAAATGTACATTCTAGTTATTTTTCTTCTTCTTCTTTTCTTCCACTTTTTTTCGGCGCGTAACTCCTCCCGCATTTTTGTCACAGACCCATGAATGAGGGTCAAATCGTGCGGATTATTCGGGAATGGTGTGCTATGACTTTTATAAGCGATCGGGGGTACGATGTTCGCCCCAGGGTGCGAAAAACGGCCCAAAAAAAAACGCATATAGACTTAACATGGGGAAAAACTTTGACGAATCATAGCTCAGAGATCAGATTTCACAGAAACGTGTGATTTGCCACATTTGAAGAGGCTGACAGGCTCTTTCAAGAACATACCCCTAAATGGGGTAAAAGTTGCACCCCTGGGGGGCAGGAGCGGCCCAAAGTTGCCCAAAAAACCCCATTGACTTAACATGGTGAAAAACTTTGAAGAGTCATAGCTCAGAGCTCAGATTTCACAGAAATGTGTGATTTGCCACATTTGAAGAGGCTTACAGGCTCTGTAAGAACATACCTCACAGTGGGGTAAAAGTTGCACCCCTGAGGGGCAGGAGCTGCCCAAAGTTGCCCCCATAGACTTACTATGGTGTAGGACGGCCCATGAAATGGGCCGTCCTACACCATAGAAACCGCTTTTATATTGAACATAACTCTGGATCCCAGTGTCGTAGAGACAAAGGGGCGGGCTCATTTTACTCAGACGGCCAATCAGTGTCTCAAGATCATTGTGAAGCTATCAAGCCACGCCCTAGCAACCATTTAGAGCTCCTTAGCAACAAGTTCCATAGACTTCCATTAAAAGAGATCAAAGGGATATCTCAGGATATAAGTGTCATAGAAACATGAGGGTGGGCTCGTTTGACTCGGGCCAGCAAACAGCCAATCCTGAATCACCTCATCACTTACTGGCCACGCCCTAGCAACCATTATCGAGCACCTTAGCAACCAAAATCCAAAGAGGGATATCTTCCATTCTGAATGTCACAGAGGCATGGGAGTTGGTTTATATCATTCATACTGACAAGCAGCCTTTGGAGTTTCATGATTGGCAGCTGCCAAGCCACTCCCTAGCAACCAAACAGAGTACCCTAGCAACCATTTTGCAAGACCTATATCTCTACATGTAAACATCGTATAGAGATGGGGGTTGGTTTATACATTCACATTGACTTTGGAGCTTCATGTTTAGGCAGCTGCCAAGCCTCTCCCTAGCAACCAAACATAGTACCCTAGCAACCGTTTTGCAAGACCAATATCTCTAAATCAGAACATCGTATAGAGATGGGGGTTGGCTCTTTTGACTCATGCTAGCAAACAGGAACAGGCCTTGCTACATGCTACACATGCTAGCAGTGAATAGCTACATGCTAATATTGATTAGCTAAGTGTTAAATCATGCCAAGAAAATGCTACAAACTCCATAGTAACCATCTGTGACATCTACCAACCACCTAGTAAACCATAGCAACCACCCAGAATACCCTAGCAACCGCCTAGCAACCACCCAGAATACCCTAGCAACCGCCTAGCAACGCCCTAGCAACCACCCAGAACACCCTAGCAACCGCCTGGCAACCATCCAGAATACCCTAGCAACCGCCTAGCAACCATCCAGAATACCCTAGCAACCGCCTAGCAACGCCCTAGCAACCACCCAGAACACCCTAGCAACCGCCTAGCAACCACCAGAATACCCTAGCAACCGCCTAGCAACCACCCAGAATACCCTAGCAACCACCTAGCAACCCCCTAGCAACCACCCAGAATACCCTAGCAACCACCTAGCAACCACCTAGAACACCCTAGCAACCGCCTAGCAACGCCCTAGCAACCACCCAGAATACCCTAGCGACCGCCTAGCAACGCCCTAGCAACCACCCAGAATACCCTAGCAACCGCCTAGCAAACCATCCAGAATACCCTAGCAACCGCCTAGCAACCACCCAGAGTACCCTAGCAACCGCCTAGCAACGCCCTAGCAACCACCCAGAACACCCTAGCAACCGCCTAGCAACCATCCAGAATACCCTAGCAACTGCCTAGCAACGCCCTAGCAACCACCCAGAATACCCTAGCAACTGCCTAGCAACCACCCAGAACACCCTAGCAACCGACTAGCAACCATCAAAAATACCTTAGCAACCACCTAGCAACCCCCATAACAACCTCCAGAATACCCTAGCAACTGCCTAGCAACCACCCAGAATACCCTAGCAACTGCCTAGCAACGCCCTAGCAACCACCCAGAATACCCTAGCAACCACCTAGCAACCACCCAGAACACCCTAGCAACCGCCTAGCAACCACCCAGAACACCCTAGCAACCGCCTAGCAACCACCCAGAACACCCTAGCAACCGCCTAGCAACCATCCAGAATACCCTAGCAACCGCCTAGCAACGCCCTAGCAACCACCCAGAATACCCTAGCAACCGCCTAGCAACCACCCAGAACACCCTAGCAACCGCCTAGCAACCACCAGAATACCCTAGCAACCACCTAGCAACGCCCTAGCAACCACCCAGAATACCCTAGCAACCGCCTAGCAACCACCCAGAACACCCTAGCAACTGCCTAGCAACCATCCAGAACACCCTAGCAACCGCCTAGCAACGCCTAGAAACCACCCAGAACACCCTAGCAACCGCCTAGCAACCACCCAGAACACCCTAGCAATCGCCTAGCAACACCATAGCAACCACACAGAATACCCTAGCAACCGTCTAGCAATGCACTAGCAACCACCCAGAATGCCCTAGCAACCGCCTAGCAACCACCTGAACACATGAATAAGCCATATCTCAGCACCAGAACATCTGGTTGTTTGGTCGTATGCAATCATGTACCACACCCTAGCAACCGAGCGGCGAGTTTTGCCACTGCAAGCACCATTTCACATTTCTCCTGAAATGTACATTCTAGTTAATGGTGCTTGCCTATGCAAAGCAACATTAGTGTTATTGTGCATACTTATTAATGGTGCTTGCCTATGCAAAGCAACATTAGTGTTATTGCTCATACTTATTATCTTCTTCTTCTTCTTCTTCTTCTTCCACTTTTTTTTCGGCGCGTAACTAGTCCCGCATTTTTTGTCACAGACCCATGAATGAGGTGTCAAATCGTGCGGATTATTCGGGAATGGTGTGCTATGACTTTTATAAGCGATCGGGGGTACGATGTTCGCCCCAGGGGCGAAAAACGGCCCAAAAAAAACGCATAGACTTAACATGGGGAAAAACTTTGACGAATCATAGCTCAGAGATCAGATTTCACAGAAACGTGTGATTTGCCACATTTGAAGAGGCTGACAGGCTCTTTCAGAAAATACCCCTAAATGGGGTAAAAGTTGCACCCCTGGGGGGCAGGAGCGGCCCAAAGTTGCCCAAAAAACCCCATTGACTTAACATGGTGAAAAACTTTGAAGAGTCATAGCTCAGAGCTCAGATTTCACAGAAATGTGTGATTTGCCACATTTGAAGAGGCTTACAGGCTCTGTAAGAACATACCTCACAGTGGGGTAAAAGTTGCACCCCTGAGAGGCAGGAGCTGCCCAAAGTTGGCCCCATAGACTTACTATGGTGTAGGACGGCCCATGAAATGGGCCGTCCTACACCATAGAAACCGCTTTTATATTGAACATAACTCTGGATCCCAGTGTCGTAGAGACAAAGGGGCGGGCTCATTTTACTCAGACGGCCAATCAGTGTCTCAAGATCATTGTGAAGCTATCAAGCCACGCCCTAGCAACCATTTAGAGCTCCTTAGCAACAAGTTCCATAGACTTCCATTAAAAGAGATCAAAGGGATATCTTTGGATATAAGTGTCATAGAAACATGAGGGTGGGCTCGTTTGACTCGGGCCAGCAAACAGCCAATCCTGAATCACCTCATCACTTACCGGCCACGCCCTAGCAACCATTATCGAGCACCTTAGCAACCAAAATCCAAAGAGGGATATCTTCCATTCTGAATGTCACAGAGGCATGGGAGTTGGTTTATATCATTCATACTGACAAGCAGCCTTTGGAGTTTCATGATTGGCAGCTGCCAAGCCACTCCCTAGCAACCAAACAGAGTACCCTAGCAACCATTTTGCAAGACCTATATCTCTACATGTAAACATCGTATAGAGATGGGGGTTGGTTTATACATTCACATTGACTTTGGAGCTTCATGATTGGCAGCTGCCAAGCCACTCCCTAGCAACCAAACAGAGTTCCCTAGCAACCGTTTTGCAAAACCAATATCTCTGCATCAGAACATCGTATAGAGATGGGGGTTGGCTCTTTTGACTCATGCTAGCAAACAGGGCCTTGCTACATGCTACACATGCTAGCAGTGAATAGCTACATGCTAATATTGATTAGCTAAGTGTTAAATCATGCCAAGAAAATGCTACAAATTCCAGAGTAACCATCTGTGACATCTAACAACCCCTAGTAACACCATAGCAACCACCCAGAATACCCTAGCAACCGCCTTAGCAACCACCCAGAATACCCTAGCAACCGCCTAGCAACCGCCTAGCAACCATCCAGAATACCCTAGCAACCGCCTAGCAACGCCATAGCAACCACCCAGAACACCCTAGCAACCGCCTAGCAACCACCCAGAACACCCTAGCAACCGCCTAGCAACGCCCTGGCAACCACCCAGAATACCTAGCAACCGCCTAGCAACCACCCAGAACACCCTAGCAACCGCCTAGCAACCATCCAGAATACCCTAGCAACCGCCTAGCAACCGCCTAGCAACCATCCAGAATACCCTAGCAACCGCCTAGCAACTCCCTAGCAACCACCAGAACACCCTAGCAACCGCCTAGCAACCACCCAGAACACATTAGCAACCGCCTAGCAACCACCAGAACACCCTAGCAACCGCCTAGCAACGCCCTAGCAACCACCCAGAATACCCTAGCAACCGCCTAGCAACCACCCAGAACACCCTAGCAACCGCCTAGCAACCATCCAGAATACCCTAGCAACCGCCTAGCAACGCCCTAGCAACCACCCAGAACACCCTAGCAACCGCCTAGCAACCACCCAGAACACCCTAGCAACCGCCTAGCAACCACCCAGAATACCCTAGCAACCACCTAGCAACGCCATAGCAACCACCCAGAATACCCTAGCAACCACCTAGCAACCACCCAGAACACCCTAGCAACCGCCTAGCAACCATCCAGAATACCCTAGCAACCACAGAACCTAGCAACCCCTAGTAACCACCCAGAATACCCTAGCAACCGCCTAGCAACCACCCAGAACACCCTAGCAACCGCCTAGCAACGCCTAGCAAGCCCTGCAAACACCAGAACCCTAGCAACCACCAAAGCACCTAGCAACGCTAGCAACCACCAGAATACCAAGCAACCGTCTAGCAATGCCCTAGCAACCAACCAGAATACCTAGCAACCGCGTAGCAACCACCTGAACACATTTATAAGCCATATCTCAGCACCAGAACATCATACAGACATGTTTGTTGGCTCGTATACAATCATGTACCACACCCTAGCAACCAAGCTGCGAGTTTTGCCACTGCAAGCACCATTTCACATTTTCTCCTGGAAATGTAAATTCTAGTTATTCTTCTTCTTCTTCCACTTTTTTTTCGGCGCGTAACTAGTCCCGCAGTTTTTGTCACAGACCCATGAATGAGGTGTCAAAACGTGCGGCCTGTTCGGGAATGGTGTGCTATGACTTTTATAAGCGATCGGGGGTACGATGTTCGCCCCAGGGGCGAAAAACGGCCCAAAAAAAACGCATAGACTTAACATGGGGAAAAACTTTGACGAATCATAGCTCAGAGATCAGATTTCACAGAAACGTGTGATTTGCCACATTTGAAGAGGCTGACAGGCTCTTTAAGAACATACCCCTAAATGGGGTAAAAGTTGCACCCCTGGGGGGTAGGAGCGGCCCAAAGTTGCCCAAAAAACCCCATTGACTTAACATGGTGAAAAACTTTGAAGAGTCATAGCTCAGAGCTCAGATTTCACAGAAATGTGTGATTTGCCACATTTGAAGAGGCTTACAGGCTCTGTAAGCACATACCTCACAGTGGGGTAAAAGTTGCACCCCTGAGGGGCAGGAGCTGCCCAAAGTTGCCCCCATAGACTTACTATGGTGTAGGACGGCCCATGAAATGGGCCGTCCTACACCATAGAAACCGCTTTTATATTGAACATAACTCTGGATCACAGTGTCGCAGAGACAAAGGGGCGGGCTCATTTTACTCAGACGGCCAATCAGTGTCTCAAGATCATTGTGAAGCTATCAAGCCACGCCCTAGCAACCATTTAGAGCTCCTTAGCAACAAGTTCCATAGACCTCCATTAAAAGAGATCAAAGGATATCTCAGGATATAAGTGTCATAGAAACATGAGGGTGGGCTCGTTTGACTCGGGCCAGCAAACAGCCAATCCTGAATCACCTCAACACTTACTGGCCACGCCCTAGCAACCATTATCGAGCACCTTAGCAACCAAAATCCAAAGAGGGATATCTTCCATTCTGAATGTCACAGAGGCATGGGAGTTGGTTTATATCATTCATACTGACAAGCAGCCTTTGGAGTTTCATGATTGGCAGCTGCCAAGCCACTCCCTAGCAACCAAACAGAGTACCCTAGCAACCATTTTGCAAGACCTACATCTCTGCATCAAAACATCGTATAGAGATGGGGGTTGGTTTATACATTCACATTGACTTTGGAGCTTAATGATTGGCAGCTGCCAAGCCACTCCCTAGCAACCAAACAGAGTACCCTAGCAACCGTTTTGCAAGACCTATATCTCAGCACCAGAACATCGTATAGAGATGGGGGTTGGCTCTTTTGACTCATGCTAGCAAACAGGACTTGCTACATGCTACACATGCTAGCAGTGAATAGCTACATGCTAATATTGATTAGCTAAGTGTTAAATCATGCCAAGAAAATGCTACAAATTCCATAGTAACCATCTGTGACATCTACCAACCACCTAGTAACACCATAGCAACCACCCAGAATACCCTAGCAACCGCCTAGCAACCACCCAGAATACCCTAGCAACTGCCTAGCAACGCCCTAGCAACTACCCAGAATACCTAGCAACCGCCTAGCAACCACCCAGAACACCATAGCAACCGCCTAGCAACCATCCAGAATACCCTAGCAACCGCCTAGCAATGCCCTAGCAACCACCCAGAATACCCTAGCAACCGCCTAGCAACGCCCTAGCAACTACCCAGAATACCCTAGCAACCGCCTAGCAACCACCCAGAACACCATAGCAACGCCTAGCAACCATCCAGAATGCCCTAGCAACCGCCTAGCAACGCCCTAGCAACCACCCAGAACACCCTAGCAACCGCCTGGCAACCACCCAGAAACACCCTAGCAACCGCCTAGCAACGCCCTAGCAACCACCCAGAATACCCTAGCAACCGCCTAGCAACCACCCAGAACACCCTAGCAACCGCCTAGCAACCACCCAGAAACACCATAGCAACCGCCTAGCAACCATCCAGAATACCCTAGCAACCGCCTAGCAACCGCCTAGCAACCACCCAGAACACCCTAGCAACCACCCAGAACACCCTAGCAACCGCCTAGCAACGCCCTAGCAACCACCCAGAATACCCTAGCAACCGCCTAGCAACCACCCAGAAACACCCTAGCAACCGCCTAGCAACCATCCAGAATACCCTAGCAACCGCCTAGCAACCATCCAGAATACCCTAGCAACTGCCTAGCAACGCCCTAGCAACCACCCATAATACCCTAGCAACTGCCTAGCAACCACCCAGAACACCCTAGCAACCGCCTAGCAACCATCAAAAATACCTTAGCAACCACCTAGCAACACCATAACAACCACCCAGAATACCCTAGCAACTGCCTAGCAACCACCCAGAATACCCTAGCAACCACCTAGCAACGCCCTAGCAACCACCCAGAATACCCTAGCAACCGCCTAGCAACCACCCAGAACACCCTAGCAACCGCCTAGCAACCACCCAGAACACCCTAGCAACCGCCTAGCAACCACCCAGAATACCCTAGCAACCGCCTAGCAACGCCCTAGCAACCACACAGAATACCCTAGCAACCGCCTAGCAACCACCCAGAACACCCTAGCAACCATCCAGAATACCCTAGCAACCGCATAGCAACGCCCTAGCAACCACCCAGAATACCCTAGCAACCGCCTAGCAACCACCCAGAACACCCTAGCAACTGCCTAGCAACCATCCAGAATACCCTAGCAACCGCCTAGCAACGCCCTAGAAACCACCCAGAACACCCTAGCAACCGCCTAGCAACCACCCAGAACACCCTAGCAACCGCCTAGCAACACCATAGCAACCACACAGAATACCCTAGCAACCGTCTAGCAATGCACTAGCAACCACCCAGAATACCCTAGCAACCGCCTAGCAACCACCTGAACACATGAATAAGCCATATCTCAGCACCAGAACAGCTGGTTGTTTGGTCGTATGCAATCATGTACCACACCCTAGCAAACCGAGCGGCGAGTTTTGCCACTGCAAGCACCATTTCACATTTTCTCCTGGAAATGTACATTCTAGTTAATGGTGCTTGCCTATGGCAAGCAACATTAGTGTTATTGTGCATACTTATTAATGGTGCTTGCTATGGCAAAGCAACATTAGTGTTATTGCTCATACTTATTATTCTTCTTCTTCTTCTTCTTCTTCTTCCACTTTTTTTTCGGCGCGTAACTAGTCCCGCATTTTTTGTCACAGACCCATGAATGAGGTGTCAAATCGTGCGGATTATTCGGGAATGGTGTGCTATGACTTTTATAAGCGATCGGGGGTACGATGTTCGCCCCAGGGGCGAAAAACGGCCCAAAAAAAACGCATAGACTTAACATGGGGAAAAACTTTGACGAATCATAGCTCAGAGATCAGATTTCACAGAAACGTGTGATTTGCCACATTTGAAGAGGCTGACAGGCTCTTTCAGAAAATACCCCTAAATGGGGTAAAAGTTGCACCCCTGGGGGGCAGGAGCGGCCCAAAGTTGCCCAAAAAACCCCATTGACTTAACATGGTGAAAAACTTTGAAGAGTCATAGCTCAGAGCTCAGATTTCACAGAAATGTGTGATTTGCCACATTTGAAGAGGCTTACAGGCTCTGTAAGAACATACCTCACAGTGGGGTAAAAGTTGCACCCCTGAGGAGCAGGAGCTGCCCAAAGTTGGCCCCATAGACTTACTATGGTGTAGGACGGCCCATGAAATGGGCCGTCCTACACCATAGAAACCGCTTTTATATTGAACATAACTCTGGATCCCAGTGTCGTAGAGACAAAGGGGCGGGCTCATTTTACTCAGACGGCCAATCAGTGTCTCAAGATCATTGTGAAGCTATCAAGCCACGCCCCTAGCAACCATTTAGAGCTCCTTAGCAACAAGTTCCATAGACTTCCATTAAAAGAGATCAAAGGGATATCTTTGGATATAAGTGTCATAGAAACATGAGGGTGGGCTCGTTTGACTCGGGCCAGCAAACAGCCAATCCTGAATCACCTCATCACTTACCGGCCACGCCCTAGCAACCATTATCGAGCACCTTAGCAACCAAAATCCAAAGAGGGATATCTTCCATTCTGAATGTCACAGAGGCATGGGAGTTGGTTTATATCATTCATACTGACAAGCAGCCTTTGGAGTTTCATGATTGGCAGCTGCCAAGCCACTCCCTAGCAACCAAACAGAGTACCCTAGCAACCATTTTGCAAGACCTATATCTCTACATGTAAACATCGTATAGAGATGGGGTTGGTTTATACATTCACATTGACTTTGGAGCTTCATGATTGGCAGCTGCCAAGCCACTCCCTAGCAACCAAACAGAGTTCCCTAGCAACCGTTTTGCAAAACCAATATCTCTGCATCAGAACATCGTATAGAGATGGGGGTTGGCTCTTTTGACTCATGCTAGCAAACAGGCCTTGCTACATGCTACACATGCTAGCAGTGAATAGCTACATGCTAATATTGATTAGCTAAGTGTTAAATCATGCCAAGAAAATGCTACAAATTCCAGAGTAACCATCTGTGACATCTAACAACCCCCTAGTAACACCATAGCAACCACCCAGAATACCCTAGCACCCGCTTAGCAACCACCCAGAATACCCTAGCAACCGCCTAGCAACCGCCTAGCAACCATCCAGAATACCCTAGCAACCGCCTAGCAACGCCATAGCAACCACCCAGAACACCTAGCAACCGCCTAGCAACCACCCAGAACACCCTAGCAACCGCCTAGCAACGCCCTGGCAACCACCCAGAATACCCTAGCAACCGCCTAGCAACCACCCAGAACACCCTAGCAACCGCCTAGCAACCATCCAGAATACCCTAGCAACCGCCTAGCAACCGCCTAGCAACCATCCAGAATACCCTAGCAACCGCCTAGCAACTCCCTAGCAACCACCCAGAACACCCTAGCAACCGCCTAGCAACCACCCAGAACACATTAGCAACCGCCTAGCAACCACCCAGAACACCCTAGCAACCGCCTAGCAACGCCCTAGCAACCACCCAGAATACCCTAGCAACCGCCTAGCAACCACCCAGAACACCCTAGCAACCGCCTAGCAACCATCCAGAATACCCTAGCAACCGCCTAGCAACGCCCTAGCAACCACCCAGAACACCCTAGCAACCGCCTAGCAACCACCCAGAACACCCTAGCAACCGCCTAGCAACCACCCAGAATACCCTAGCAACCACCTAGCAACGCCATAGCAACCACCCAGAATACCCTAGCAACCACCTAGCAACCACCCAGAACACCCTAGCAACCGCCTAGCAACCATCCAGAATACCCTAGCAACCATTCAGAACACCCTAGCAACGCCCTAGTAACCACCCAGAATACCCTAGCAACCGCCTAGCAACCACCCAGAACACCCTAGCAACCGCCTAGCAACCGCCTAGCAATGCCCTAGCAACCACCCAGAACACCCTAGCAACCAACCAAAGCACCCTAGCAACCGCCTAGCAACCACCCAGAATACCCAAGCAACCGTCTAGCAATGCCCTAGCAACCAACCAGAATACCCTAGCAACCGCGTAGCAACCACCTGAACACATTTATAAGCCATATCTCAGCACCAGAACATCATACAGACATGTTTGTTGGCTCGTATACAATCATGTACCACACCCTAGCAACCAAGCTGCGAGTTTTGCCACTGCAAGCACCATTTCACATTTTCTCCTGGAAATGTAAATTCTAGTTATTCTTCTTCTTCTTCCACTTTTTTTTCGGCGCGTAACTAGTCCCGCATTTTTTGTCACAGACCCATGAATGAGGTGTCAAAACGTGCGGCTGTTCGGGAATGGTGTGGCTATGACTTTTATAAGCGATCGGGGGTACGATGTTCGCCCCAGGGGCGAAAAACGGCCCAAAAAAAAACGCATAGACTTAACATGGGGAAAAACTTTGACGAATCATAGCTCAGAGATCAGATTTCACAGAAACGTGTGATTTGCCACATTTGAAGAGGCTGACAGGCTCTTTAAGAACATACCCCTAAATGGGGTAAAAGTTGCACCCCTGGGGGGTAGGAGCGGCCCAAAGTTGCCCAAAAAACCCCATTGACTTAACATGGTGAAAAACTTTGAAGAGTCATAGCTCAGAGCTCAGATTTCACAGAAATGTGTGATTTGCCACATTTGAAGAGGCTTACAGGCTCTGTAGACACATACCTCACAGTGGGGTAAAAGTTGCACCCCTGAGGGGCAGGAGCTGCCCAAAGTTGCCCCCATAGACTTACTATGGTGTAGGACGGCCCATGAAATGGGCCGTCCTACACCATAGAAACCGCTTTTATATTGAACATAACTCTGGATCACAGTGTCGCAGAGACAAAGGGGCGGGCTCATTTTACTCAGACGGCCAATCAGTGTCTCAAGATCATTGTGAAGCTATCAAGCCACGCCCTAGCAACCATTTAGAGCTCCTTAGCAACAAGTTCCATAGACCTCCATTAAAAGAGATCAAAGGATATCTCAGGATATAAGTGTCATAGAAACATGAGGGTGGGCTCGTTTGACTCGGGCCAGCAAACAGCCAATCCTGAATCACCTCAACACTTACTGGCCACGCCCTAGCAACCATTATCGAGCACCTTAGCAACCAAAATCCAAAGAGGGATATCTTCCATTCTGAATGTCACAGAGGCATGGGAGTTGGTTTATATCATTCATACTGACAAGCAGCCTTTGGAGTTTCATGATTGGCAGCTGCCAAGCCACTCCCTAGCAACCAAACAGAGTACCCTAGCAACCATTTTGCAAGACCTACATCTCTGCATCAAAACATCGTATAGAGATGGGGGTTGGTTTATACATTCACATTGACTTTGGAGCTTAATGATTGGCAGCTGCCAAGCCACTCCCTAGCAACCAAACAGAGTACCCTAGCAACCGTTTTGCAAGACCTATATCTCAGCACCAGAACATCGTATAGAGATGGGGGTTGGCTCTTTTGACTCATGCTAGCAAACAGGACTTGCTACATGCTACACATGCTAGCAGTGAATAGCTACATGCTAATATTGATTAGCTAAGTGTTAAATCATGCCAAGAAAATGCTACAAATTCCATAGTAACCATCTGTGACATCTACCAACCACCTAGTAACACCATAGCAACCACCCAGAATACCCTAGCAACCGCCTAGCAACCACCCAGAATTACCCTAGCAACTGCCTAGCAACGCCCTAGCAACTACCCAGAATACCCTAGCAACCGCCTAGCAACCACCCAGAACACCATAGCAACCGCCTAGCAACCATCCAGAATACCCTAGCAACCGCCTAGCAATGCCTAGCAACCACCCAGAATACCCTAGCAACCGCCTAGCAACGCCCTAGCAACTACCCAGAATACCCTAGCAACCGCCTAGCAACCACCCAGAACACCATAGCAACCGCCTAGCAACCATCCAGAATGCCCTAGCAACCGCCTAGCAACGCCCTAGCAACCACCCAGAACACCCTAGCAACCGCCTGGCAACCACCCAGAACACCCTAGCAACCGCCTAGCAACGCCCTAGCAACCACCCAGAATACCCTAGCAACCGCCTAGCAACCACCCAGAACACCCTAGCAACCGCCTAGCAACCACCCAGAACACCATAGCAACCGCCTAGCAACCATCCAGAATACCCTAGCAACCGCCTAGCAACCGCCTAGCAACCACCCAGAACACCCTAGCAACCACCCAGAACACCCTAGCAACCGCCTAGCAACGCCCTAGCAACCACCCAGAATACCCTAGCAACCGCCTAGCAACCACCCAGAACACCCTAGCAACCGCCTAGCAACCATCCAGAATACCCTAGCAACCGCCTAGCAACCATCCAGAATACCCTAGCAACTGCCTAGCAACGCCCTAGCAACCACCCATAATACCCTAGCAACTGCCTAGCAACCACCCAGAACACCCTAGCAACCGCCTAGCAACCATCAAAAATACCTTAGCAACCACCTAGCAACACCATAACAACCACCCAGAATACCCTAGCAACTGCCTAGCAACCACCCAGAATACCCTAGCAACCACCTAGCAACGCCCTAGCAACCACCCAGAATACCCTAGCAACCGCCTAGCAACCACCCAGAACACCCTAGCAACCGCCTAGCAACCACCCAGAACACCCTAGCAACCGCCTAGCAACCACCCAGAATACCCTAGCAACCGCCTAGCAACGCCCTAGCAACCACACAGAATACCCTAGCAACCGCCTAGCAACCACCCAGAACACCCTAGCAACCATCCAGAATACCCTAGCAACCGCATAGCAACGCCCTAGCAACCACCCAGAATACCCTAGCAACCGCCTAGCAACCACCCAGAACACCCTAGCAACTGCCTAGCAACCATCCAGAATACCCTAGCAACCGCCTAGCAACGCCCTAGAAACCACCCAGAACACCCTAGCAACCGCCTAGCAACCACCCAGAACACCCTAGCAACCGCCTAGCAACACCATAGCAACCACACAGAATACCCTAGCAACCGTCTAGCAATGCACTAGCAACCACCCAGAATACCTAGCAACCGCCTAGCAACCACCTGAACACATGAATAAGCCATATCTCAGCACCAGAACAGCTGGTTGTTTGGTCGTATGCAATCATGTACCACACCCTAGCAACCGAGCGGCGAGTTTTGCCACTGCAAGCACCATTTCACATTTTCTCCTGGAAATGTACATTCTAGTTAATGGTGCTTGCCTATGGCAAAGCAACATTAGTGTTATTGCTCATACTTATTATTATTATTATTCTTCTTCTTCTTCCGCCGCTTTTTTGGCGCGTAACTAGTCCCGCAGTTTTGGTCACAGACCACGAATGAGGCGTCAAATCGTGCGGATTATTCGGGAATGGTGTGCTATGACTTTTATAAGCGTTCGGGGGTACGATGTTTGCCCAGGGGCAAAAAGCTGCGAAAAATCCCATAGACTTAACATTACGACAAAGTTTGACGACTCGTAGCTCTGAGCGAGGATTTCGCAGAAGCGTGTGATTTACCACATTTGAAGAGGCTGACAGGCTCTGTAAGAACATACCTCAAAATGGGGTAAAAGTTGCACCCCTGAGGGGCAGGAATTGCCCAAAGTTGCCCCATAGACTTAACATGGTGAAATTTGAAGACTCGTAGCTCAGATCGAGATTTTCGCAGAAACGTGTGATTTGCCACATTTGAAGAGGCTGACAGGGTCTGTAAGAACATACCTATAAATGGGGTAAAAGTTGCACCCCTGGGGGGCAGGAGCTGCCCAAAGTTGCCCCAAACCCCCATTGACTTAACATTGTGAAAAATTTGATGACTCGTAGCTCAGAAATCAGATTTCCCAGAAGCGGTGTGATTTGCCACATTTGAAGAGGCTGACAGGCTCTGTAAGACCATACCACACAATGGGGTAAAAGTTGCACCCCTGGGGGGCAGGAGCTGCCCAAAATTGCCCCATTGACTTACTATGGTGTAGGACGGCCCATGAAATGGGCCGTCCTACACCATAGAAACCGCTTTTATATTGAACATAACTCTGGATCCCAGTGTCGTAGAGACAAAGGGGCGGGCTCATTTTACTCAGACGGCCAATCAGTGTCTCAAGATCATTGTGAAGCTACCAAGCCACGCCCTAGCAACCATTTAGAGCTCCTTAGCAACAAGTTCCATAGACTTCCATTAAAAGAGATCAAAGGGATATCTCAGGATATAAGTGTCATAGAAACATGAGGGTGGGCTCGTTTGACTCGGGCCAGCAAACAGCCAATCCTGAATCACCTCATCACTTACTGGCCACGCCCTAGCAACCATTATCGAGCACCTTAGCAACCAAAATCCAAAGAGGGATATCTTCCATTCTGAATGTCACAGAGGCATGGGAGTTGGTTTATATCATTCATACTGACAAGCAGCCTTTGGAGTTTCATGATTGGCAGCTGCCAAGCCACTTCCTAGCAACCAAACAGAGTACCCTAGCAACCATTTTGCAAGACCTATATCTCTACATGTAAACATCGTATAGAGATGGGGGTTGGTTTATACATTCACATTGACTTTGGAGCTTCATGATAGGCAGCTGCCAAGCCTCTCCCTAGCAACCAAACATAGTACCTCTAGCAACCGTTTTGCAAGACCAATATCTCTAAATCAGAACATCGTATAGAGATGGGGGTTGGCTCTTTTGACTCATGCTAGCAAACAGGAACAGGCCTTGCTACATGCTACACATGCTAGCAGTGAATAGCTACATGCTAATATTGATTAGCTAAGTGTTAAATCATGCCAAGAAAATGCTACAAACTCCATAGTAACCATCTGTGACATCTACCAACCACCTAGTAACACCATAGCAACCACCCAGAATACCCCAGCAACCGCCTAGCAACCACCCAGAATACCCTAGCAACCGCCTAGCAACGCCCTAGCAACCACCCAGAACACCCTAGCAACCGCCTGGCAACCATCCAGAATACCCTAGCAACCGCCTAGCAACCATCCAGAATACCCTAGCAACCGCCTAGCAACGCCCTAGCAACCACCCAGAACACCCTAGCAACCGCCTAGCAACCACCCAGAATACCCTAGCAACCGCCTAGCAACCACCCAGAATACCCTAGCAACCACCTAGCAACCACCTAGAACACCCTAGCAACCGCCTAGCAACGCCCTAGCAACCACCCAGAATACCCTAGCGACCGCCTAGCAACGCCCTAGCAACCACCCAGAATACCCTAGCAACCGCCTAGCAACCATCCAGAATACCCTAGCAACCGCCTAGCAACCACCCAGAGTACCGTAGCAACTGCCTAGCAACGCCCTAGCAACCACCCAGAACACCCTAGCAACCGCCTAGCAACCATCCAGAATACCCTAGCAACTGCCTAGCAACGCCCTAGCAACCACCCAGAATACCCTAGCAACTGCCTAGCAACCACCCAGAACACCCTAGCAACCGCCTAGCAACCATCAAAAATACCTTAGCAACCACCTAGCAACACCATAACAACCACCCAGAATACCCTAGCAACCGCCTAGCAACCACCCAGAATACCCTAGCAACTGCCTAGCAACGCCCTAGCAACCACCCAGAATACCCTACCAACCGCCTAGCAACCACCCAGAAACACCTAGCAACCGCCTAGCAACCACCCAGAACACCCTAGCAACCGCCTAGCAACCACCCAGAATACCCTAGCAACCGCCTAGCAACGCCCTAGCAACCACACAGAATACCCTAGCAACCGCCTAGCAACCACCCAGAACACCCTAGCAACCGCCTAGCAACGCCCTAGCAACCACACAGAATACCCTAGCAACCGCCTAGCAACCACCCAGAATACCCTAGCAACCGCCTAGCAACGCCCTAGCAACCACACAGAATACCCTAGCAACCGCCTAGCAACCACCCAGAACACCCTAGCAACCGCCTAGCAACCATCCAGAATACCCTAGCAACCTCCTAGCAACCCCTAGCAACAACCCAGAATACCCTAGCAACCGCCTAGCAACCACCCAGAACACCCTAGCAACCGCCTAGCAACCACCCAGAATACCCTAGCAACCACCTAGCAACGCCCTAGCAACCACCCAGAATACCCTAGCAACCGCCTAGCAACCACCCAGAACACCCTAGCAACTGCCTAGCAACCATCCAGAATACCCTAGCAACCGCCTAGCAACGCCCTAGAAACCACCCAGAACACCCTAGCAACCGCCTAGCAACCACCCAGAACACCCTAGCAACCGCCTAGCAACACCATAGCAACCACACAGAATACCCTAGCAACCGTCTAGCAATGCACTAGCAACCACCCAGAATGCCCTAGCAACCGCCTAGCAACCACCTGAACACATGAATAAGCCATATCTCAGCACCAGAACATCTGGTTGTTTGGTCGTATGCAATCATGTACCACACCCTAGCAACCGAGCGGCGAGTTTTGCCACTGCAAGCACCATTTCACATTTTCTCCTGGAAATGTACATTCTAGTTATTCTTATTCTTCTTATTCCGCCGCTTTTTCGGCGCGTAACTCGTCCCGCAGTTTTGGTCACAGACCCACGAAAGAGGCGTCAAATCATGCGGATTATTCGGGAATGGTGTGCTATGACTTTTATAAGCGATCGGGGGTACGATGTTCGCCCCAGGGGCGAAAAAGCGGCCGAAAAATCCCATAGACGTAACATTGCGACAAACTTTGACGCGTCGTAGCTCGGAACGAGGATGTCGCAGAAACGTGTAATTTACCACATTTGAAGAGGCTGATAGGCTCTGTAAGAACATACCACAAAATGGGGTAAAAGTTGCACCCCTGGGGGGCAGGAGCGGCCCAAAGTTGCCCCATTGACTTACTATGGTGTAGGACGGCCCATGAAATGGGCCGTCCTACACCATAGAAACCGCTTTTATATTGAACATAACTCTGGATCACAGTGTCGTAGAGACAAGGGGGCGGGCTCATTTTACTCAGACGGCCAATCAGTGTCTCAGGATTATTGTGAAGCTATCAGGCCACGCCCTAGCAACCATTTAGAGCTCCTTAGCAACAAGTTCCATAGACTTCCATTAAAAGATATCAAAGGGATATCTCAGGATATAAGTGTCATAGAAACATGAGGGTGGGCTCGTTTGACTCGGGCCTGCAAACAGCCAATCCTGAATCGCCTCAACACTTACTGGCCACGCCCTAGCAACCATTGTCGAGCACCTTAGCAACCAAAATCCAAAAAGGGATATCTTCCATTCTGAATGTCACAGAGGCATGGGAGTTGGTTTATATCATTCATACTGACAATCAGTCTTTGGAGTTTCATGATTGGCGGCTGCCAAGCCACTCCCTAGCAACCAAACAGAGTACCTTAGCAACCATTTTGCAAGACCTATATCTCTACATGTAAACATCGTATAGAGATGGGGGTTGGTTTATATATTCACATTGACTTTGGAGCTTCATGATTGGCAGCTGCCAAGCCACTCCCTAACAACCAAACAGAGTTCCCTAGCAACCGTTTTGCAAGACCAATATCTCTGCATCAGAACATCGTATAGAGATGGGGGTTGGCTCTTTTGACTCATGCTAGCAAACAGGACGTGCTACATGTTACACATGCTAGCAGTGAATAGCTACATGCTAATATTGATTAGCTAAGTGTTAAATCATGCCAAGAAAATGCTAAAAACTCCATAGTAACCATCTGTAACATCTACCAACCACCTAGTAACACCATATCAACCACCCAGAATACCCTAGCAACCACCTAGCAACCATCCAGAATGCCCTAGCAACCGCCTAGCAACGCCCTAGCAACCACCCAGAATACCCTAGCAACCGACTAGTAACCATCCAGAATACCCTAGCAACCTCCTAGCAACGCCCTAGCAACAACCCAGAATACCCTAGCAACCGCCTAGCAACCACCCAGAACACCCTAGCAACCGCCTAGCAACCACCCAGAATACCCTAGCAACCACCTAGCAACGCCCTAGCAACCACCCAGAAACCCTAGCAACCGCCTAGCAACCACCCAGAACACCCTAGCAACTGCCTAGCAACCATCCAGAATACCCTAGCAACCGCCTAGCAACGCCCTAGAAAACCACCCAGAACACCCTAGCAACCGCCTAGCAACCACCCAGAACACCCTAGCAACCGCCTAGCAACACCATAGCAACCACACAGAATACCCTAGCAACCGTCTAGCAATGCACTAGCAACCACCCAGAATGCCCTAGCAACCGCCTAGCAACCACCTGAACACATGAATAAGCCATATCTCAGCACCAGAACATCTGGTTGTTTGGTCGTATGCAATCATGTACCACACCCTAGCAACCGTAGCGGCGAGTTTTTGCCACTGCAAGCACCATTTCACATTTCTCCTGGAAATGTACATTCTAGTTATTCTTATTCTTCTTATTCCGCCGCTTTTTCGGCGCGTAACTCGTCCCGCAGTTTTGGTCACAGACCCACGAAAGAGGCGTCAAATCATGCGGATTATTCGGGAATGGTGTGCTATGACTTTTATAAGCGATCGGGGGTACGATGTTCGCCCCAGGGGCGAAAAAGCGGCCAAAAATCCCATAGACGTAACATTGCGACAAACTTTGACGCGTCGTAGCTCGGAACGAGGATGTCGCAGAAACGTGTAATTTACCACATTTGAAGAGGCTGATAGGCTCTGTAAGAACATACCACAAAATGGGGTAAAAGTTGCACCCCTGGGGGGCAGGAGCGGCCCAAAGTTGCCCCATTGACTTACTATGGTGTAGGACGGCCCATGAAATGGGCCGTCCTACACCATAGAAACCGCTTTTATATTGAACATAACTCTGGATCACAGTGTCGTAGAGACAAGGGGGCGGGCTCATTTTACTCAGACGGCCAATCAGTGTCTCAGGATTATTGTGAAGCTATCAGGCCACGCCCTAGCAACCATTTAGAGCTCCTTAGCAACAAGTTCCATAGACTTCCATTAAAAGATATCAAAGGGATATCTCAGGATATAAGTGTCATAGAAACATGAGGGTGGGCTCGTTTGACTCGGGCCTGCAAACAGCCAATCCTGAATCGCCTCAACACTTACTGGCCACGCCCTAGCAACCATTGTCGAGCACCTTAGCAACCAAAATCCAAAAAGGGATATCTTCCATTCTGAATGTCACAGAGGCATGGGAGTTGGTTTATATCATTCATACTGACAATCAGTCTTTGGAGTTTCATGATTGGCGGCTGCCAAGCCACTCCCTAGCAACCAAACAGAGTACCTTAGCAACCATTTTGCAAGACCTATATCTCTACATGTAAACATCGTATAGAGATGGGGGTTGGTTTATATATTCACATTGACTTTGGAGCTTCATGATTGGCAGCTGCCAAGCCACTCCCTAACAACCAAACAGAGTTCCCTAGCAACCGTTTTGCAAGACCAATATCTCTGCATCAGAACATCGTATAGAGATGGGGGTTGGCTCTTTTGACTCATGCTAGCAAACAGGACGTGCTACATGTTACACATGCTAGCAGTGAATAGCTACATGCTAATATT
>JAZAVI010001208.1:0-25415 GCA_036326025.1 Chrosomus eos | reverse complement strand
TAATTTTTATTAAATGCATTAACGATAGCTGGCCATTATCTATGTCAATAGTGTAGCGATGCATGAAGCGTCTCTTAGTTCAAACCATGCTGCTGTGACAAACTGCACAAAAAATCCCCTTGATTCCGATGTGAAATCAATATGCAGAAAATGCTCACCTCGTGTCTCTCGCATTAAATTCCAAATCATGTGGATTCCTATTGAGATGACCGCATTTAACCCATGGAATTTCGCTGTATAAAGGTAAATGTAAACACATGGAACAAATAATATGGTAAAACTGCCAAATGATTTGACGTCAACAACAGAATGTATGTGAAGTGTTTTCCTCCTCACAACAAAAGATGCTAAGTCTTTTTAATTTGCTACCTAAGTACGATTTTATGGTTGGCTGCATTGTATTTTATGCATTATCTCATTTATGATCCTATAAGGCCAGATATGTGGCTCCAGTTGAGAACCTCCAACCTAGATTTCAGAGTGGCACACAGAAGGTGATGACAGTGAGTGTGTCCTTCACACTGTTCTGTGCTTAAGGGTGTGAGGTTTCACATCAGTGTCATCAGAGGTGCTAAATGAATAGAGAGGAACAAGTGTTCAAGGGTCCCAGTCAGCAATTTCACTAAATCAATACAAAGCTATTAGCTGTTGGCCATGTTACAGCTATTGACTTTTCTTCTAGGACCTAATTTATTATTCATGGACATCCATAGACCCACATTTTTACAGCACACACAGTTTTCACACACACAGATTATACTCACAAATCCATCAAGCACATTCATGAGCACATGCAATTACACATGCACTCACATTCTGCCTCGTCTGCCATCAAGTGATATTTTCACTCTTGATTTGGCATGGTTTGTAATCAAGCCGGAAGAAGTGTTTTTCTTAAACTCTTAAGCCGGGCTCAGACTACAGGAGTTTTTAAATCTGAACCGATTTGGAAATCTTGGTGCATCACACTCGGAAAGATATTCCCTGTGGTGAAAATCCAGCTTTTAATGTTGTTTAGATGTCTATGTGGTGTGCTTTAAGACAAACCATGTTCAAATTCACAAGTCAACACCATTGTTGAGTATTTTCTCCTTTAAAACTGCAGTGAACCAAAGACAGTCTCAAAAACCAGCGCAGTCTCATCCCAAGAAGTCATATATTGACGTCTTGGGACGTCTTTTGACCATACATCAATATCCGCCTTTTTAGGGTACCCTTAAACGTCGGTTAGATGACGTTATCGGATCCTAACTCTACCCCAGACCTAAACCTACCCCTAAACCTACCCCGTTACCTAACTGACGTTAAAGGTAAAGCGTCAGTTGTATGACGTCCCAGAATCGTCATCTAACCGACGTTTAAGGGTACACTAAAAAGGCGGATTTTGACGTATGGTCAAAAGACGTCCCAAGACGTCAATATATGACTTCTTGGGATGAGACAAATGTTACAAAAACACGGTTTGAAATCGCTGGTGTTTCTGACGTCACAAACTACCTTGTAACCAATCAGGTCAACGTGTGATCATCAATGAGTGGATCTCTGAGCTAGTGTGAGTGAGTTGAGGCGGGGTTAATTTGCATATTTATAGAACAGCATATACTAAATGAGGCAAGGGTTTAGAGTTACATCTATTCTAGGCCATAAGGAATTCTGTTTCAAGGAAAAAACGTTTAAATATGTTTTACGTCCAAGGACGTTTTCAAATTGTCATTGTTGTTAGAGTGTATATTTCTTTCTCTTTCTTTGTCTTCCTCTCTTCCTGTATTTGCTTTCTTGATAGGTAAATAACTACCACCTGTGCTCATCGATCTGAGCGCTGGCCACGCGCTGATTGGTGCGTGTCTTGGGGACTTCCCTATAAAGCAGCTGAGATAGCGTGGAGGAAGGAGAGAGACAAATGCGGCATTGAGGTCGTTCCGCTCTCCAGTCCCAGATGAGTTAGCGCTTGTTGCACTCTTTGTTGTTGAGTCACAATGTGTGCGTCATAACGTTCAGTTGAGTTACTGACATTTATGATATGTTAAAACTTGTGGGTAACTAGGGTGCAGGATACCTATATCTTTTCTCTTGTTTAATATTTTGGTTTTCTTTTGTTTGGGTCCTCCTCCCAGGTAATGTTTTTTTTTCTTTTTGGTTTATATTTTATTTAATATTTTCTTGGTTACCTTTGAACCCCTGCTTAATGTAGAAATAAAAGGGAGACATACCATCTTTGAAACCCTATTGTTTGGTTGTTAGTGACTCTGGGGCTGAAGTGTTGAAGATCCTCAAGGTCTCTCCACATATTTATAGTTCGTCGTTCCCTATTTACCCCTAGACTAAAAGGGAAAGATGTAACATATGTCATTTTAGTTATCAAAGATGAGTTTTAAGGGATACAATTATTGAATACAGGGGGACTTTAAGATTATCATGCCAGATTTAAAACCTCACATGATCTCATAGGAAAGTGAATATAAACAAAATGGATACATTATATGAAGTGACATTATAAAGGCAGTCGTGTTATTGCCACATTTCGACCAGTTGTTCCTCCGTACAACTGCGTGTTGTTTCGTGGTCGCCATTTCCAAAGTTTCGTCACTTCCGTCACCTTGTAGACTTGTCTCTCATTGGCTATTGTACTGATCCTGATTTAAAATCCTAAATATCAAACACAATATTGTTGGGGTGGCCCCAATGTGTCTGCGAGCACATCGGGAGGTTTAAGATTTCTAAAAGATCTCTAAATGCCTCACATTATCAGATAATCTGGACATCCGAACTGACCAATGCCCTGGACGTGTTTTTTTTTTCCTCCGAATTTTGGGAGAGGTGAATCGGGCATAACTCTGCCTGAAACTCCTGTTGTCTGAGCCCGGCTTAAAACAGTACTCCACAAAAGAGACTCGAGAAAATTTTAAATGTCACCATGATGACAATGGTTCTTAAAAAAATTGCTGCTATGTGGAGCAAAAAGTGGAGGAGAGGAAGAAAAGTGTAAAAGACATGATCAAAACCTGTTAATGAGGTGATACCAAATCACAATCCTCATGTGATCATGAGGATTAGATATAATCATTCACAGTGAATGAAAGTCTCTCTTGTAACTTTTCTAACTTTGCCAACATAAAATAAGTGTGCTTGGATTATGCTCTGGAAATTATTATGAAATACGTAATTTATTTGTTAGACCTTTTTCACTTTTGATCATTTAGTCTGAAAAAGTTACACTGGAAAGCTTTCAAAAGTAATCTTCAGATATTTGGGAAACCCCAATATTTAAATTCATGTCAACAAATACAGGTTTTTCAATGACTGGTTCTTAAATCGTTATCCCCAATTCTATATTGTTACAGTCAACTACCAATCAGTTTGATCAGTTTTAATTTTGCAATGTTGATGTAGTTGGTCTTGGCAGACTAGATCTGCTCCTGCAGAGCAAGTATGAACTCACTATTGCCAATATATACACAGACATGCTGCTGTGAGCATGTAAGATATTCTGCTGCATAAATAGGCTGACATAAACCTGATAGCAAATCTAGACAGGTGGTGTGGGGGGGGGGGGGGGGGGGGTTCAGAGGAACTCTAATTCAAGATTCAAGAACCGCTATAAAACCGCTATTCAAGAACCGCTATAAAACCAAACCAATCTCTGTTACCTTAAATTATGTTTATCTCTGTAAAGCTGCTTTGAAACAATCTACATTGTTAAAAGTGCTATATAAATGAGGATGACTTTGAACCATGTCATGTATGATCAGTGTTGGGTAAAGTTTCCTTTTAAAAGTTATGCATTACAATATTGTCTATGTCCCTAAAGAAGTAGATAACTAATTGTGTTACTTAGTTACTTTTTAAATAAAGTAATGTGTTACATTACTTTGCATTACTTTTTTACATCTGGCGTTAAAAAAACACTGTCAGGATTTACTAAAGACAGTAATAAAGTGAAAAATTAGAGCCGAAAAGGAGTGGACAGGGTTAGTTTTTGCAGCTGACCTTATTGCAAATGCAAGAAATATGTGGAGAGACATTGAGGATCTTCAACACTCCAGAGGATCTTCTTGAGGATCCACACCTTGAGGATCTTCAACACTCCCGAGGATCTTCTTGAGGATCCACATCTTGAGGATCTTCAACACTCCCGAGGATCTTCTTGAGGATCCACATCTTGAGGATCTTCAACACTCCCGAGGATCTTCTTGAGGATCCACATCTTGAGGATCTTCAACACTCCCGAGGATCTTCTTGAGGATCCACATCTTGAGGATCTTCAACACTCTCCAGGATCTTCTTGAGGATCCACATCTTGAGGATCTTCAACACTCCCGAGGATCTTCTTGAGGATCCAAATCTTGAGGATCTTCAACACTCCGAGGATCTTCTTGAGGATCCACATCTTGAGGATCTTCAACACTCCAGCCCCAGTCACAAACAACCAAACCTTAGGGTTTCAAAGATGGCATGTCTGCCTTTTATTTCCACGTTAAGCTGGGGTTCAAAAGTAACCAAGAAAATAGTATATAAAACATTACCAATAAACCCCCGATTTACGAAAAGTAAATCAAGTTACTTTTATGATTATCTTATGAAAATCAATCCAATCTGAAATAACCCATTAAATAATGTGACTACAGTAAGTTCAGTATCCTGTTAATTTAATCTGTAGTACATCAGCAACACACAAGGAACATCAATGATTCACGAGAATGACCTGTTTACACTCCACTGCCAAGTTTGTGATGGGCTGATGGCAGCTTACCTATCCTAGAAGAAGGTTTCTAGAAAAAAATTCTAGAAAATAAATGTAATAAAACAATGGGTTGATAACATGTTTGCTAATAGTAGGTCATGAAAAGATAATTAAACTGAGCTAAATCACTGTTTTATTAAATGCATGTCAAACGCACACATTCAAATAAATGCAACACATCGGCATTTTGAACCTGCCTGTGATTCAGCTGGGTAGTAACTGTCTGGTTATCACTCATAAACATTGTTTTAAACAACTAGGTTGCCTTGGTCATGCACTCACAGTGATTGCATTTTGAATATAAAATCATTCTGAGAGCTTTCATTAGAAAGCTGACCAGGAAGAAAAGAAAACAAAAGCAGCCTTATAAACTGCTGTAGCAACAATGAGAATGAACCAAACCCACTTGAAGCTTTTAGGTGAACTGTTCATACATAATCACACAAAGAGTCTTCACATTCCTGAATCAAATCACCAGACCCAGAGAACAAGCAACCGGAAAGACTTTTATTGTTTAACTAAAGGAAGAACGTTGCCAATGTTCTATAATTTTGAAAGACAGATCTGTTCAGAAATAGAACTGCTCAGGGCCCTAGCAAAGAGGTCATCTGACCCTGCACTAACAGAACCCGTCTTTCTTAAGGAACAAGGTCCCATGAGAAGATGAACAGAACAGACTTCAGCAGGGACCTTGCCGTGACCTCAGATTGGAATGTCTTTCTTAAACCCCAGAAACTTTACACACCAACACACTTTACATATCAAACCACATTAATTCTGCACATTCTGCAGAGAACAACTCAAACAGAACAATGCTCAGTGGACTCATAATCAAACATTGTTCCACTACCTAATCCTATATTCTAGCTATGTAGGTGTCTATTATACTAGATAGCATACAAGTCATGCAAATGTTGTTACTTTAGATGGATGAATGAAAGTGTGTCTTGTTTGATATCAGTAAGATCATATATTCTTAATTCTTAAGATGGCTTGAGTGAAATCTGTGTAAAATGCTTTGTATGATTATAATAATCTATAATGTTTAAACTGTGATCTCTTGTTCTCTCTGTTTAGTGCCGGAAAACAAGCAGATCCCAGATGATTTATGATAAGTAGGAACTAGTCCACCTCCTAGAATGATGCCATTGTCTCATTGGTCAGAATTCTCCAAAAGAGGTTGGACTAACTTTAAGTTAAAGACCCGAACAAAGCAGAACGGTTCGGTTCAGTTCGGTTCAGATAGCAGTTCAGTTTCGGTTCGGTTCAGTTCGGTTTTGAGTCGGTTCTGTGTTAAATTAAGTTTGTGCCTCTCTCTATGATCAAACAGCAAGAGAGTGTTCATGTTCGTACGCTTTTACATCGACCAGACCAAGTTAAATTAGACCAGCAGACAAACCCATCAAGATCGGAGTTTAAACAGCTTCATTCAAGCCATCTCATCTCTTACTGGACTAACTTTAAGTTAAAGACCCGAACAAAGCAGAACGGTTCGGTTCAGTTCGGTTCAGATAGCAGTTCAGTTTCGGTTCGGTTCAGTTCGGTTTTGAGTCGGTTCTGTGTTAAATTAAGTTTGTGCCTCTCTCTATGATCAAACAGCAAGAGAGTGTTCATGTTCGTACGCTTTTACATCGACCAGACCAAGTTAAATTAGACCAGCAGACAAACCCATCAAGATCGGAGTTTAAACAGCTTCATTCAAGCCATCTCATCTCTTACTTTCATTTCTTCCTTTATTTTATTTTCTCGTTAAAAGTCTCGTTCTAAGTTAAGTTTTGCTGTAAAGTTCGTTTACACGTCTCTCCTGCAACGCACTTCGAACTGTAAAGACTCTTGTTCATCCATCCGCCAACACATCACGTGACCGGCGGTTCAGAAACTCCAGCCAGGCACTCCAAAGACAACCAGCCACGCAGCCGGGAAACCCCTTTGACGAAGCACCTCAAATAGGGAATTCCCTGGCCTAAGCAACGCAAAGACAAGCAAGTACTCCAGACTGTAACTGACCTGGTGCTTTTTAATGTACATGTAATAACCTGTCTAAGAAACGAAGGTTTAAATTAATGCTTGGTGGTTCGTTCAGGTTTATGTCTTACAAGTGCCTCTCACTCTGAAAACTCACTCTTTCTCTTTCTTCCTTTGCGCCTTGTATGAATGTGTGTGTGTGATTGTTTAGACCTTAGTTTTATGTGTTTAGAATAGTTAATAAAGTCGTCCATATATTTGAAAAGATGTACCTTGTGTTGTGCTTACATATTTAATGTCTTGTACTGTCGATCTAGTTACCTTGCTAATACATAGTGTTTCACTATAGATTGGATATTTATATCTGTTGCCAAGGTTAAAATTACGGCCCGTTCAAATTAACTCTAAACGAGTCATTTGCTCGGTTCCATAGTGATTCGGTCAATGATTCATTGCAAATCGATGAATCATTCCCTTTGAGCTAAATTGGCCTTCCGGCCCCCTTAAATACATTTATGTATATTATTATTATGTAGGTTCGCTACATTATTTGGTGGAGAATGCGGGCAGTTCAACCTAAATTGTAAGAATATTATCAAGATTTATCTTTTCATATTGTGCGGATGAGAGATCCGATTCTCTGAGAGTCTGTGTGTGACGCGCGCAGCGCGCGCCCCGTTTGAATGATGCTGCTGCTGCTGTTGTTGTCTGTGAGTGAAGCTCCCAGAGAAAGCTGAAAAGTCTAGTCTGCCGCCCTATTTGCTTTCTTGTTAACTGCAGTAAATAAGATATAAAACCTCACACTACGATAAGGTAAGAATTGAGCGTGTTCCTCATTTCCAGAAATACCTCGTTAGAGCTGTTCGATTTCTGCGTGTTCCAGAGTCTTTCAGGAAAGCTGTAACGTTGTGTGTGTGTTTATATCAGTTAGAGAACTGAACGAAATCAAACTGCAGTAATTAAAATAACCCTAACGTTATAAGGACCATATATTCTCCTCACAGAGCGATGAGCGTGTTCCTCATCTAAGTTAGTCATAAGCCTTATATTTATTTATCTGATTCAGTGCGTGTTCCACTGATCCCCGTGATAAACAGCGAGGCTTAACTAATCTTATCTGTTTGTGTCCGTTCAAATAATTCTCGTGTAACATTGCGCATGTCCGAGTGTAATTTGAATAGTGGTTATTTAAATTCGTTATCAAGTAAAGCTTGCCATTGAAACTGAACCAACAGTTATTGTTTTATGTGCCTAGATAAACTTGCACAGAGACGATCCGCCGAGGTCGTCCTAATTACATCTATTATAACGCAAAGCTGTCGCTTGCTTAAAGTTAATATCACTCTTGACAAACTGAGTGAAGCCCCACGTCGTAAAACCAGCTACGAGTGGTGTATCTTATTTGAACAGTGTGAAATGCGCCGACATTTCCCGTAATAGGATCGATTGTTACTGCATGTTCTGTGGACATTGTTGAAATGCTCCCATATTGCATGGAACTGTAACAAACTGTTTTCCAACTGTCTGCAATTCCCGGTTCGCCCACTAGCGTTCGTTTGGTCGCTATAGTTACGATCGTGACACGGAAGTCTTGGCCAAACGTTTCCGGGTGAACTTTGACCCAACTCTCGATGTAAACAAGCGCTAAGCTAGGCAGTAGCCTTGCACGGAGGCCTGTGCTAAAGCCTTTAGCATCAGTCACTGTTATCAATACGAGCCAATACTACAGTGTCTGTTGGAAAAACGTTAAAGTGATTTAACCGTTTAGACACCTCGACTTTTACACCTGTTGATCCTGTCTTCTTTTCCTTTTACCTCTCTCTTTTACTTTACCTATATTTTACTGGAAAAGGAAATATTGGTTTACAATTATTAATTACTTTACCTGCATGTTACTTGAAAAAGAAAATGCTGGTTAACTATTATTAATTGTCAATTTTGAATTTGATTTTAAAGAAAGGGTAATATTGGTTTACAATTATTAATTACTTTACCTGCATTTTACTTGAAAAAGAAAATACTGGTTTACTATTATTAATTGTCAATTTTGAATTTGATTTTGAAGAAAAGGAAATATTAAAATAAAATTGAAATTCTATTTTTCTAGACAGGTCATTTCTAATGATTTCTAGATTTATTTTTAATAATTCTAATTTCATAATTTTCATAATTTCTAAATTTCTCGTTGAGATCTAATCACTTTAGGTGAATAAGTCTTGAACTCTGAAAGTTAAAATTTGAAAGTTGTTATTACTATTACAAAAATAGTGTTAGACTCAGACTTGCTCATTATTGTCATTGCGTTTTATCCTTTCGTCCTGTTGGTTATAAACTTAACCACTATATTTGTTCTGATTAATTAATTTTCGGGAAGCTTCAATAGGGGACATTACCATCTCCATACGAGTTTCAAATAAACCAGAGACAATCGTCTTTTACCAAAGTTTATTTGTGTGTTTTAGTTGTTCCTCAACTATCAATTCTATACTCGTGGTAGACGTAAAGGTAGCGGGATCCAACCTCCTTGCTTCACTTCTTCCTCATCACGTCTTTCCTGTTCTGTCCTGCTTTATTCCATCTTATTCTTCACATTTGTAGGAACAAACCTGGAAGAACCACCAATCGACTCTAAAAGAGACAAATATAATCTGTCCCAACAAACAGATTATTAGATATTTGATTTTTAATCAAACCCTCTTGTGTTCTTCATACTCTCCCTGCATTTGAAACGCAATTTAAACTTTGACATCTTATCCAAGATCAAGTAACAGAGACAAGTGCTGAGCAAACTCCGCCTTCACAGCATCCCTGCCTTAAACCCTGCTGTAAGCGGTCGAACTGAAGGTGTGTGTGTCAATCCTGTCAAACTCAGAGAAGAGGTATCAACATCATTATTGTATTATTTTTCATCGCAAACATAAGCAATAATATTGTTTACCTTTCCGGAAACAGATTTTCATTGATAAAAAACATTTATGAGAAATTAATACTTCCCCTAGTTAATAATTTTCTTTTTGTTTTTTGTCCCTCATTGAAATTGGTTGTTAACTTTTCTCTCTTTTTCCCTTACTCAGTTGAGCGACTAAGTCCTCACACCACGAGTTGAAACCAGCTTTTCATTGATAGAAAATATTTATAAAAATATTTCTCCCATTGGAAAAAAAAAAAAGGTTTCTTTCCATTGAGATTTGTTTTAACCTTTTTCTCTCTCTTTCATTTACCCAGTTGAGTGACGAGATCTTCGCATCACTAGCCTCACTGTGTACACTTAGACCAACACTTAGTCATCACAACACTTCACTATTGATGTACAATTACTGAAACGACACTTAGCCGTTCAACCACATATAGGCTTATACACACAGATCTGTGTCAGTCTCTTCACCAAGCGTGCCAACATGTCGTGGACGACAAACCCCACTGCCCAACGGGAAGACGTGGACGCCTGGCTCAGAGGCATTACAGACTGCCTCACACCAAAGACAATTGAACTGTTATTATTTTTAATAATAATCATAATTCTGAGAAGATTCCTGACACATGATTCAAGCCAGAACCAAAACCACGTGGAACTAACCAAGATAACCTGTTCCTTAAGTAATGCCTTCACAGCCCAGCTAAACCTAAGCCACCAGCACGTCACCCACCTACAGGAGGAGCTGACACGTGCCCAGAACCGCATAGACAAGCTGGAAGTGAAAGTCCAGGATGACTCCAAGACCACCGAGTTCCTGAGAGAGCTGATGCACACTCAACACTGCAAAGACCAGCTCAAAGGTAAAGCTCAAGACAAACTCAACGTGTCTGACGAAGCGGAGCAAGAAACAAAGACACAAGTTGACAAGCTCCAAGAAGCCCTTGCAGTCACTGAACGTGACAAACAAGAGTCAAAGACTGTCCAGAAACACCTGGTGAACCAACTCCAGGCTGTTGAACATCAGCTAGAGAAAGCCAAAGCTGACATTGAAAGTAAGAACTCTAAAATCACTGCTCTGGAAGACCACCTGCAAAGGTGCAGCGTTGAAATGGACCATCTGATCCAACAGCGAGACGCCGCCAACGACGAGCTCTACGCGGTCAGAGATGAACTCCAGCACATTTTCCAACAGAAACCAGAGCCAAGAAGGGAGAGACCTCCCTCAGCATCACCCCTGCTGAGCAGAACAGAGTCCTCCATCCAAGAACTGGCATACAGTGAAAGAAGTGAATGGCCACAACCCAAAACGTCACCGGCCTTCACCACAGAACTGTTCACTGCCAACAAACGAAGAGAGCTCATCCAGGCAGATGCCCAAGCTGCACATGGGATGACCATTAAAGACCTCAACCAGCTGGTTAAGAATATCACTCAGTTCAACCCGAACTCCACAGAGGGTCCCGACATCCAGGCCTACCTCCGAGATATCGACTTCCACCTCGAGGTGAGACCCCATATGACTGACAGAGACAGGTTCTACCTCCTCAGATCCACATCCAGTCCAGAGGTACGAAGCTTCCTAGACCGACAACCTGCTAATGTCATGTCAAACTACCAGCTACTACGTGAGACAATGATTAAAGAATTCACAGGTCCAGAGTCAGAACACGGTGTGTTAATCGCCTTGGAAACCAAACAATGTCGACAAGAGACTCCCCAAAGCTTTTATCACCGCTTTCGACAAGCCTACTTAGGTGGACATAAACAAACCTGAGCTTGAAGAGGATGTGAACTTCAAAACCCTCTTCCTGAGAAACCTGCACCCTGGTTTGAGTCATCATCTTGGCATCATGGCCTGCCCAGGCACAATGACAATTCAACAGCTACGTGACCTGACACACAAGGCCTACATCAAACAAAAGATGGCCTCAAAGAAAGGTTTGAAAACATCCACAGTGTCAAACTCCATCAGCCAAGACACAAGCCTTGCACTGGAAGACACCCAGTGGCATGACAACACCACAGTCCTTCGTAAGGAGCACAGAGAACGTGACTCCCATGCCGATGACTTCTACCACTCCAACCACATGGAAAAGTCATGGGACCCACCAGAAGGAAACAAATGGAATCAACGAGTGCATCCAAAAGCATTCTATGTGGGTAAGCGACAACGAAACCCACCTCTGCACCACTCAGCCAAACACCCCACTGAGTGTGCCCAAGAACACGACAGTCTCCCCGCAGAAGACATGGAGCAACTACGGAGGCAACTGCACGTGCTCATCAAAGACAAGCTGAACACAGAAGACCAGTGATCACCTTGTACACCTTCCTGAGACAACCACCTGTTCAACAACAACCCAGAACAAAGTGGTCTCTCACAGTCAACCACTGACAAACACCCCGAGGTACCAGAAAACACCATCCTGGTTACCCATCACACCACAAGCTCCAAACTCAAGAACCATGTGTGTGCTACAGCAACGACAGTAAGCACAGAAGGTCAGAAAGTCTGTCACAACCAGAAGGCATCACAAGAGGAAGGCAACAAAGGAGACCACGTTTTGCACTACAGCTTCACGCATCCATGCCAAACCATCTCCCAATGTCTGCCAGAGAACTTCCTGCCTTACTGGACTGACCCCCAGCAGATCACAGAAGATCCCTTTCCAAGGCAAAGATGCAACAAGCCCATCAAAGCTTAACCATCAAGCAAAAGGGGGGAGCAAAACAGACTGAGACAGATCTGACATACATACAGTATACATGCAGTACCTGCACTACACTACACTGTACCACTAACATACAAAAGTTAAACACAGCTACCATGAAAAACATTCAACAAACATGTTCTTCCCACAGGTAGACACTGAAATCGCAACACTGACTTAGCTATCCTTTCCATAGGAAACATGTAGCAATGCACCCAACAAGTATAACCCTCTCATTACATGGTGACACCTGACACTGCACAACAGTAGCCATACAGGAGTCACTCAACTGCTTTGTTTTGTTTTACCTCTCCCCTTTCTTCTTCTTTTATTAGGTAAAATCCCTGTTACCCCCTAAGGGTCAAGGTTACCATATAAGGATTGACGCACCACGCCTGATGTTTGCAAGTCACCTTAAAACGAATGTTAGCCTAGAGAACTCTCTGCATCATTCGAATCAAAATTTGAAAGGTAAATTGGTCTAAACCTAGAACAATTTAGAAGAGAATAAAACAAACAAATCAAATTTAGTCACAAAGTTGATCAATCACCGTTTTAAAACAAACTAGAATAACGGTCCTAAAATTGAACTAAACTTTTTCCACATGATTGACTATATTGAGAGAGTGAACCTGTTTAGGCCTAGATAATCTAATGCCCTGCACCAGTAAAGGGACCAGTCATGGAGGTGTTGTCTTGTTGTTTGCTGCGTGTGTTTGCTTCCTCTACCCATTTCTCCAGCGTTCACCGATGTCTTCTTCTCAACACATCGTCAAACGAAGGGGGGATATGTAGCAACAATGAGAATGAACCAAACCCACTTGAAGCTTTTAGGTGAACTGTTCATACATAATCACACAAAGAGTCTTCACATTCCTGAATCAAATCACCAGACCCAGAGAACAAGCAACCGGAAAGACTTTTATTGTTTAACTAAAGGAAGAACGTTGCCAATGTTCTATAATTTTGAAAGACAGATCTGTTCAGAAATAGAACTGCTCAGGGCCCTAGCAAAGAGGTCATCTGACCCTGCACTAACAGAACCCGTCTTTCTTAAGGAACAAGGTCCCATGAGAAGATGAACAGAACAGACTTCAGCAGGGACCTTGCCGTGACCTCAGATTGGAATGTCTTTCTTAAACCCCAGAAACTTTACACACCAACACACTTTACATATCAAACCACATTAATTCTGCACATTCTGCAGAGAACAACTCAAACAGAACAATGCTCAGTGGACTCATAATCAAACATTGTTCCACTACCTAATCCTATATTCTAGCTATGTAGGTGTCTATTATACTAGATAGCATACAAGTCATGCAAATGTTGTTACTTTAGATGGATGAATGAAAGTGTGTCTTGTTTGATATCAGTAAGATCATATATTCTTAATTCTTAAGATGGCTTGAGTGAAATCTGTGTAAAATGCTTTGTATGATTATAATAATCTATAATGTTTAAACTGTGATCTCTTGTTCTCTCTGCTTAGTGCCGGAAAACAAGCAGATCCCAGATGATTTATGATAAGTAGGAACTAGTCCACCTCCTAGAATGATGCCATTGTCTCATTGGTCAGAATTCTCCAAAAGAGGTTGGACTAACTTTAAGTTAAAGACCCGAACAAAGCAGAACGGTTCGGTTCAGTTCGGTTCAGATAGCAGTTCAGTTTCGGTTTGGTTCAGTTCGGTTTTGAGTCGGTTCTGTGTTAAATTAAGTTTGTGCCTCTCTCTATGATCAAACAGCAAGAGAGTGTTCATGTTCGTACGCTTTTACATCGACCAGACCAAGTTAAATTAGACCAGCAGACAAACCCATCAAGATCGGAGTTTAAACAGCTTCATTCAAGCCATCTCATCTCTTACTGGACTAACTTTAAGTTAAAGACCCGAACAAAGCAGAACGGTTCGGTTCAGTTCGGTTCAGATAGCAGTTCAGTTTCGGTTCGGTTCAGTTCGGTTTTGAGTCGGTTCTGTGTTAAATTAAGTTTGTGCCTCTCTCTATGATCAAACAGCAAGAGAGTGTTCATGTTCGTACGCTTTTACATCGACCAGACCAAGTTAAATTAGACCAGCAGACAAACCCATCAAGATCGGAGTTTAAACAGCTTCATTCAAGCCATCTCATCTCTTACTTTCATTTCTTCCTTTATTTTATTTTCTCGTTAAAAGTCTCGTTCTAAGTTAAGTTTTGCTGTAAAGTTCGTTTACACGTCTCTCCTGCAACGCACTTCGAACTGTAAAGACTCTTGTTCATCCATCCGCCAACACATCACGTGACCGGCGGTTCAGAAACTCCAGCCAGGCACTCCAAAGACAACCAGCCACGCAGCCGGGAAACCCCTTTGACGAAGCACCTCAAATAGGGAATTCCCTGGCCTAAGCAACGCAAAGACAAGCAAGTACTCCAGACTGTAACTGACCTGGTGCTTTTTAATGTACATGTAATAACCTGTCTAAGAAACGAAGGTTTAAATTAATGCTTGGTGGTTCGTTCAGGTTTATGTCTTACAAGTGCCTCTCACTCTGAAAACTCACTCTTTCTCTTTCTTCCTTTGCGCCTTGTATGAATGTGTGTGTGTGATTGTTTAGACCTTAGTTTTATGTGTTTAGAATAGTTAATAAAGTCGTCCATATATTTGAAAAGATGTACCTTGTGTTGTGCTTACATATTTAATTTCTTGTACTGTCGATCTAGTTACCTTGCTAATACATAGTGTTTCACTATAGATTGGATATTTATATCTGTTGCCAAGGTTAAAATTACGGCCCGTTCAAATTAACTCTAAACGAGTCATTTGCTCGGTTCCATAGTGATTCGGTCAATGATTCATTGCAAATCGATGAATCATTCCCTTTGAGCTAAATTGGCCTTCCGGCCCCCTTAAATACATTTATGTATATTATTATTATGTAGGTTCGCTACACTGCTTATAGGTGAAGTGTGTAAATAACTGTTTTCTCTTATATCTAAAGACAACAGGCAATTTCGAGTTTGGATTTATAATATTGTTATTACACTCTAAAAAATGCAGGGTTAAAAAATAACCCAACCTTAACCACGCCGCTGGGTCACTATTGGACAGAACACGCGCTGGGTTGGTTTGACCCAAGTGCTGGGTTTTTCCATTTAACCCATATTGTTGGGTCATTCATTTGACCCAACCAGTGGGTGAAATTGACCATCTTGCTGGGTTAAGTCTTACTCATGTGCTGGGTTATTTCTTGTCTCATTGCCTTATTAAAATTAGTAACAAATAATTAGTAAAATAATTATTGTCTCTGTAATACAATAAACCAGAGAGGCCAATATGTGATTTCAATCATTTATTTATATATTTTTTAAATTTTTAATACATCTCTTTAATATTTTTTTGTATACAATTATTACAATTATACAATGTATACTCATTTTAAGGTAAAAAAAACATAACGGTTCATTAAGTAAGGTCTTTATACACCACTGAAAACAGTTATGTATATGATATTGCATTTCTGTTAACAGATCCTCCTAAATATTACACAATGCACCTTTAAAAGTCATTAAGCAACTCATTTGAACTCTTATACGATTATGATTTCATTTATTAAGATGTGTTGATTTATTAAGAATAACAACAAACATTTCAATTGTGACTAAATATCACAGGGTTTTCCTCAAATTTGACAGAGGACGACTCTTTTCCATAAATTTGATACACTGCTTCGTGTATTTAACATGAAAAACAAAATAAGGCTTTGAAACAAAGATCACCAGCCTCCAGCAAAGACTCGGTCTCGATGGCGTGGCCTGGAACAGTGGCAAAGGTCTGACGTGTCCCCCTCGTCACATCCCTGATGCTCCCGTCATTTTGTAAATATTCATCCATGTTGGTCCCCTGTTGATTACACACAATCACTTAGAGTGTTGCAATATAACTGACATGCAAGTTAAACTTTTTTTGTGAAAGTATTTATATTTTTTTTATTACAAACATTACCAAATATGGCCAAATATGTTGCAAACAGAGATTGCACCTTTAAATATTCTAAACCTAAATTACTTTCATAGTTATCAAGCATATCAAACGTCAACTCTTATTGAAGTAGAAACACTAAAGCAAAACTTACAGGTTGCATGTTAAGGACCTCTGTGCCTCTGTGGTGGGTCTGACGCCTTCTCCTCCTCTCCTGTAACGTTAGATGGATGGGGGAAGCAAAGTTTGCAGGACCTTCAAAGCTGTCTCCCCTTGAGCAGCTAAACAAAATGAGCATAATACAAAAAGTTGCATTAACATTTAAATAGTATGCTGTTTATAACAATTCATATTTTTAAAGTAGGATTTCTGACTTTTCTGCCCTGGTGTTTAAAATGGCGCTGTTGTGAATATAGCAAAAACGATTATTTGGCCTCAAACATCGCGCGGTCCATGACCACTGCCTTAATACTAAATTATTCTTAGTAACTTAGGCCTAACTCAGGTCTTAACAACTTGTAACTTTAATGGGTTTTCAGGGCGAGAACATGCTTAATATGAAATCGATTTATTTACCATTGCCTCAGTTGCCGTTTGTAAAGATTGCACGCCATACAATTCCCCTACATCCCAACGTATTTTTTTTTTTTTTTTTGCAATAACGATCCGTTCCGACATCGACATTCCAGAAGAAACAAGCAGACTGTACTGGAACTTACCCCCGTCGCTTCTTCTGACGAGAATTTCTTAAATGTGCCTGCAGACTTTCCACACGAGTCACTAACGTTAGACTTTTTTCCCGCAGTTTTTACGTGCGAGCCCGAGACTAAACAGCCTACTGCGCGTGTACGGTTTCATTCAAAACGCTTTCCTCACTTTTAATTACTACGTACACAATAAATACGATATTGACGTGATGAAATTACAATTTAAACGGCATATTTCAATAAGGCTGCTGATATAGCTGGTTTACAACTAACGCAGCATTTTGTCAAAAAATCTAACCGGCTAGCTGTTAATGTTTTACAGAATAAATACGTTAACGTTACCCCTCACACTTCCATATCAAAGACTGTATGCTGAACAGTGAAATTATTCATGTTAAAAATATCGGTAAACATTTAACTTACCATAAAACACTGCCCGCTCCGAGTGACGTCCTCCTCGAGTCAGAAGTGAAGAATCCAGAAAGTTCCGCAAAGAATAAACCAGTTGCTGGGTCAAAATAACCCAACCAGCTGTTTATTTGTGAATTACCCCCTTACAAATCATTTGACCCAGCATGAGCAACCCAATAATGTGTTTACAGTGCCCCAAACAACCCAGCATTTTGACCCAGCACAATCAACCCAACAATTTGTTTACAGAAACAACCCAGCATTTTTTTGAGTGATAAGCTTTTATTTATAAGAAAATATTCAACCCGATCTCACGACCAATTCGTACGAATTTGTGTGTGGCTAATTCGTAACAATTCATACGACCTGACTCGTACGAATTTGTACGAATTTGTAGGATTTTTGCTAAATCGTACATATTTTATAAATTCCAAATTCGTATGAATTCATACGAATGACCTACCCCTGACCCCGCCCCTAAACCTACCCATCACGTGGGTTTAGACAAATCGTACGAATCCGTACGAGTGAAGTCGTATGAATTCGTGCGAATTAGCCAGCTTTTAATCACTCGTACAAATTCGTAAGAATTGGTCGTGAGATAGCGTTGAAATATTCATTTAAATTAAAAGCTTTAGAATATATACTGTATGTAACTTTTAAAATGATCAAGCTTGTATTGTATGCTTTCTTTTAAGCTGGCTGTGAACCTAAATAAATTACTAAAATAATCTTTTTTAGTCTTTCAGCTGCACTCTCTAAATGATAGCATTGCTGTTTCTTCTTATCTTGTTGCTTAATGTGAAATTTGTGTAATTGTATAGCCCCATGAACCTGATCTAAACCAGTTTAGATTTGTTTGGTTTGTCAACTCCAGACCTATTCTAAAAATCAGTTTTTAACAGGAAAAATGCCAATGCTAAAAATGGAAAACATTAATTACTTTAAATACCAGGCTTGGCAGGTAGGCCATTATGTAGTTGGCAGGCCTAAATTTTGTGACTCATAAAAGAGTTTCTAACCACAACAGTAAAATACACTTTTAAATACACTAAACTTTTTTTCAATCTAGTAAACCTTTTAAGCTTAAGTTAGTGTCCATTTCTATTCTACATATCCCAATCTTTTTTTGGATTCATATTAAAAGATAATCACATTTTCTTATGTAATTTGTAAGTTACATGCAATTTACTCTCATAACATATATTTTTACACATTAGACGGGAGTTTGTGGAAACCAAATATCCAAAATGTTGTAATATGTTTTCACAGTGCCTCTTACCTGCAGCAGGAAGTCAAACAAGGCCAGCCGCCCCCACTCTGAATGATGAACTCCCACACATGTTGAAAAGTTCAACGGTACTCGAGTACCACACCTGCTCTTAAGCAGAGTCTGATATTGTGGCCAAGTAAGTGAAAAAGAGTTCTGGTCATTGTCAGCATCAGACAGATGCTGGATGCTGGGATCCCACCATACCACCGGTCTGGGAGATCCAGTTGTGTACCTGTATGGTAGAATCTCACTGTGGAATGTTCTCATCACTGCAGGCAAGCTCCGGTTCAGACCTAGAACTCTGTCCAGGTGAAAGGCGAACACCTCAAACCAGTCATTGGGGCGTTTTATGAGAGCACAGCTTCCGGTCTGGCAGCGTTTGATATGATAGTCCTCTGCAGAAGCAAAAATGCTATATGTATCACTGAATCCAACCTGAAGCACTTGACCATGGCCTGGAAGCCTGGCTTTACTCAACACAGTACCACTGGAGAGAAGCGCCATCTTTTTCACATCATCCTCACTGAGCCAGGGTAGAGTCTCTGTTTTGGTCTGGTTCCAGTTTTCAATAAAAGGCTCATCAGAGACAGTCTTACACCAGTCAGTGGCTGACTCCTTGATGCCAGCCTTTGCTGGAATCCCATCGTTGTTTTCTGCCCCGGATTTGGGCCTCTTCCTCTCTGTGGGCCCTGCTCGTCTTTCATGTGTCCCTGCTTCTCCGGGGGCCTGTTTGAGTTTTACCACCTGCTGTGTATCAGAGAAATGCCCCACAAGCCTCTTTACTCTGTCCCCATCTGGAGTGCATTTGTGCCTGCATGTCTTGTTATTTGGGCGGAGGCTTTGGATGCTGGCAGGCTGAGGGAAAGCTGGGTCATGTCTGGAGCGAAGAAGATGGATGGTTGTGTTATTGCTATTTCCTAGTCTATCGGCTCGCCCTCGTTTGGCACTGGCTGAAAATGGCTTGACTGGACGCTTGTTTGTGTTCTGCAGATATCGTTCTTTTTTGTTTACTTTACTTTTTGGATGCTTGTTAGTTGATACTTTTTCCTGAACTTGTTTTCCGGAGGAAAATGATAGTTGGTGATGGTTGACCATCAGGAGATGCTTAGCAGAATCTTTCATTTCAGGGTTCTTCCAGGTTCTGCTGTTCTGTACATATGAAGACACTGGAAAGTAAGGTTTCAGAGACCACTTTTCCACCAGCTTGCTGGGTTTGTTATTGCGGGGACTCCGTAGATTCACCCTGCTCTCCTCAGATGAGAAGGGGGAAGGGTGTATATCATCGCCACTGTCAGACTGAAGAAAAAAAGGAAGGCCACCACAAACCGACATTTTAGTCTGAACTTCAACCACACTCTTAGAGCCTGAAAGACACAGCAGAGAAGGCAGTGGTAAAGACAAATGGTACAATAAAGTAAGCAAGCAAGTCGTAAATGTAAATCTCAAAGAGAAAAGGTTTTGTAAACTACAACAGGAAAAGCAGTTTGGATTTCAGGAAAGGTTGAATTCCATTCAGAGGGCTGGATTTTGAACACCACATGCTTGAGATTCATTTCACCCTTTTCCATATGTGGATAAGATTGACATTATGCCTAGAGATATTTTCCATATGTGTCTGTTCACTCCAGGTTCAGTGTCAGGCTGGAATGCAGATTGAATTTTTCCAAGCTGTTAGTTTTACAGAGATAGGCCTATGCCGGAGAATTAATCAGATTGAATACAGAATGTATTCACATACAGAAAATCTAAATAAACAATTCTTATTTTTTATGGAATATTGCAGTATTTATTAGAAATGATTTGTCTGTGCACATCATTATTTAAAAAAATAATAATAATCATGCCCTCTATTGCAACTTCCATTTCATGCCGACTTTACCATCCAATAACAAACAGTAGTGAACAAATAAACAATGCCTTGTGAATGTTATTGTATTTGGCTTATTTTTTACTTGCAGTCTCAAATTTTCCTGCCCTAGCCATGACCCGTTCCAAATTGGGCAAAGCCTGTCATTTAAGGTTTAGAAGAGGTACCAATCCTTCCAAAACTGTACACGCAACTGTAAAAACTAAAATAATGCTTGGAAAAAAATCACAACATTTTGATAAAAAGCCTAGATTTTTTTGTTTGTTTACTGTGTCAAACAGTGTTAGGTAAATTTAGCAACACCAAGCAACAAGCCAAAATAAAGTGAAGCCCTTTTGAAAAAGTAGTTAACTACAACGTACATTACAAGCTACTAATAAAAAGAAAAATATGTAAAGCATACTTTGATATAATTTATAATTAAATGATGATAGTCATTAGAAAAAGTAGTTTGCAACTGAAAAAGCTACACTACTCTGTCATGATACTGACAAATGTAGAATAGTTACTCCTCAACACTTGAAAATGCAATTTTAGAAACATTTCATATCCAAAACCTATCAAATATATTAATAGCATGTTTGATATTAGCTGTTTGCAGACATAAAAAAAGTTAAATATAAGGCATAAGTAAACAATGAGTCTGCACACCAGAAAATGCAGAAAAGTGATTTTAATAGTTGCTCACCACGTGTAACGTTTCGGGCCCAAGCCCTTCATCAGACAATAAGGCATAAACATGTGCATGATACCTATCTGCCATGTTTTTCAATTCCACATATATTTGGATGCTAAACAGGAAAGAAAATTCTCAATACTGTGAGATCTCACTTTCCTGGCTGACATTTTCATGACTTTAGCAGGTCGCACATGTGAAAGACTTTCATTATGCTTCAGTTTAAAGAATGTCTTGTGTGTAGTTTCACAAAGCTGAGGGGAGCATCAGTTAAGACAGTCTGGACAGGTTAGGGCCTGTTTGACTGCTAATTTACACAAAAAAGTTAATGTTTCAAGGCTACGCTTACACTTGGCATTAACATGCGACCTGTATCCAGATGTTGTCCACATACACATTGAAAAGACAAGTTTAAACGCGCTTCTGATCGGAATGTTATCCGATTGGCGTATCCAGGTTCGGAGGTAGTCGAGGACGCATTGTGATCGGATCTCAGTGTAAATACTGTAAAGGCAATCCAGCCATCGTGTCTGCATTCACAGTGGACGTCACACAAAACCCCACCCACTGTCATTATTCCCCCTCCTCTCTCCAGGAATTGCTGCAGTAGCTGTAGCTGTGTGGTTTTGCGATACAGTTGAGTGGGAAGTACATCGGAAATATACTGAAATGTGTGCTTTCGCACCCTAAAGTTGCAGAACCCACCACTTCAGGTCGACTTTGCACAGGAGCCATCCTTTTTTTTCTTTTCTTTTTTTTTCCGTGGGAATGCGACATCCGATCTGTTATCAAGATACAGAAGCCACTTGATGTGGACAGGTGTAAAAACACCATGTCCTGATTGGCTTATGATCCGATCTGCTTGATCGGATCACAGTGATTGCATGTTAACGCCAAGTGTAAACGAAGGCAAGTGGATATGTAAATACACTAATCTAGAGACACAGAATATCTGCCAAAACAAATAAAACAAAACCTTCATAACCATTAACAAATCTTAGACCTCTTAAAGTGTCAAATGTGTTTGATTACCCACTGGTGAGTGAAGGGGAAGGTGACTAGAGCTTGCATTAAGCTCTCAGTGTTCCTTTTAACAACTAAGCATATTGACACCACAGTGCTAAACTGGCAAATGCAAACGGCACAAACACGTATGGCATAGACATCACACTGTTAAACAAGGCAGCAATCCAAGCACAACAAACACAAGGAGACAGACTGAGAACACAAAGAGGAATTACTCAGACAAGTACAATGTTTTGGGGAAAACATGCTCACATCCCAAAAGTTATTGTTTTTCCGGGTCTTACTTGCACAGACTAACGCCTTTATAACTCAAAAGTGTATAAATCCATCACTGGTGAAATAATGGAAAGAAAGTATAGAAGTAATAAAAACCAAATAGCATTACATAAAAAAAATCGCCAAATGAATCCAAAAAACATGTTGTCTACAGTCAAAATATGACATGGTAGTAACTTCTCACCGTTGATTATTCAAAGCAAGGTGTTTGAAGTGTTAATGTAAGGTGATATATCACTCTTGTTTGTTCTTGCCAGCTCTTTCTCTTATCTGCTCAGTTAATTTGACACATCAGGGCTAATTTTACCAGTAGTGATAAAGCCCTTCACAGCAAAATATACACTACCAAAAGTTTGGCATGATAAAATATATATTTTTTTAACGTTTTTGAAAGAACTTATGCTCACCAAGGCTGCATTTATTTGGTCAAAAATACAATGAAAATGTGGTGACATTTTAAAACAACTATGTGGTGATGGGAGATTTAGACAGGAGACAGGAAACATTAAGACTTGATCTACTTGTTCATAAGTATAAAATATCCGAGTCCACCTCAGCCGACCCTGCCTTCTCCTCATTTCCTTGAACCTGTGTTACAGTAGTGCCGAAACTCTGGAGGCGAAGGTTGCTGCCAGCATGCAGTGCGCGGCCCTCCACCAAGAGCACCATCAGGGCCTCCTGGACATAAGAAAATACCAGGACCAGTGCTTCCGTGCCCTCTTCCAGTGACACCAGGAGGACCGCAAGCTGTTCCAGAGCTGGATGAATCGGGAGGTTCGGTCTGCAGAACCCCATTCCACCACTGCTCATGTGCCTCTAACTAAAATGGTCTACAGGACGACTCAGAGGCATTTGTGGATCTATTCGAAAAGACTGTGGAAGCATGTGACTGGGCCCACTGGCCAGTACGCCTCATTCCACAGCTTTTGGGGGAGGCGCAGGTGATCACCCAACAGCTGCCAATGCAGAACCTCCTTGTCTACGACGACCTCAAATGGGCCATCCTGCAGCGGGTCAGCCGCAGTGCAGAATAACACCGGGGTTGGCAAACCCCTACCCACAGTATCTCTCTCCAACCCTGCCCCTTCTGTTTATCCCTCCACCTCTCGACCTGTTCCTATCACTAGGTCCCATAGTAATTTGCTTCCCCGAGCCGTGCCAGTGGACCAGTAATGGTGCCTTGCGGAGTGCTCAATGTCCTCTGAGAAGCTTGGGAGGATGGACCTTCATATAGTAAAAATCACATTCAGTATATTCTGGACCTCTGAGCAAAACTACACACATTGTTGCTGCTCTCTATGAAAAATTGGCTGCAGGCTCAGGACAGATAGAGCCGGCTAAATAACAATTCTCCCTCACACACCTCTGCAGTGGCTCCAACACAATATATTTTAAAACGTAATTTATTCCTGTGATGGCAAAGTTTTGAATTTTCAGAATCCATTACTCCAGTATTCAGTGTCACTGAATCCTTCAGGAAATCATTCTGATTTGCTTATTTGAGGCTTAAGAAACACTTCTTACATAATATTTTTGTGGAAACTGATACACTCAACAGTGTGGGGTATGTAAGATAAAAAAAGGAAGAAAGAAATACTTTTATTAAGCAAATATACATTACATTCTCTCCAAATTGACAGTGGAGAAATGTATAATTTTACAAAATATTTCTGTTAATATAAATGCAGCTCTTTTTAAATTTGTTATTATTTAAAAAAATAATAATTCAACTTTGCCCTCACGGGAATAAATTAAACTTTAAAATATATTTAAATAAAAACAGTTATTTTAGATTCAAATTATTTTACAAATGTTCTATTTATATTTTTAATGTATCTTTCAATCAAATAAATGCAGTCTTGGTGAGCATAACAGAGAAAAATCGTAAGTATTCTAGGCTTTTGACCAGTAGTGTATATATATAAGAAACATATGATATGGTTAAAACAACTGTGAAATTATTTTATTATATTATTGTCGATCTCTTCTGTCCACCAAACCCCCCCCCCCCCCCCCCCCCCCCCCCCCCCCCCTGCTTAGGAAAATAAGGATTCCTTAGGATTCCTGCTTAGGAAAATAAGCAGATTGCTCAAAAATACTAATGGCGAATTAGCCACCAATTCGCCAAAACGCAAAATAATTATGATTTGCCATGAGAGTATGTTGAATTTTAAACACTGAAGTAAACTGAAATGACCCCTATTTTAATCAAAAGTAGGTTACTCGTATTCCCTACAAAGACACAATGCACATCTGAATGAGGGTTTGTTCTTTCTGAAATAGCAGTTTATCAATGTATTTTTAAACGAAAGGGGACAGCAAAAGAAAACTAGATGTCACACTTTCACTTTTAAGGGCTAGTCCATGAGGAAGAAAATAGAGCAAAGCCTAAAATTTGAAACTGTTTTTCTGAGGAAGTTCTTGCTCCCACTCACCTGCTCACTGGCCTTTTTCATTGAAAATAAATGGTGACCATTCGAGAAACTCTTTCCGAGCAGCTCCCTGTGCTTTCATTCGCTGTCCTCTCTCACTTCAGCTGCTATGTGTCTACAGTACATCATAGAATTAGGATAAGTGGTTTGTCCATGAAAATCTATTTCTTTGCTAGAATCCAAAACGTTGATGTCAATGGATCTTAAAGGTGAAGTGTGTTTCCTTTTTGAAAGTAATATATCTTTTCCTATCCTAGTTTAATATGCAGAGACAACTTTAAGCCATTTGCTCTGTTTGCAGCATTGCTCTGTTCATTTGAACTCTTCAAACAGTCCAACATAGCAACATTTTCTCAACCAATGGCATGACTTTGGGGCAGTGTGATCTGTTTGGATGACCAATGACAGATCGGAGGAGTGTTCGGGTAGACATTTTTTTAAAACAGTCATTCATTTTT
>JAZAVI010001207.1:0-25243 GCA_036326025.1 Chrosomus eos | reverse complement strand
CCCAGCTACGAGTGGTGTATCTTATTTGAACAGTGTGAAATGCGCCGACATTTCCCGTAATAGGATCGATTGTTACTGTACATGCATGTTCTGTGGACATTGAAATGCTCCCATATTGCATGGAACTGTAACAAATTGTTTTCCAACTGTCTGCAATTCCCGGTTCGCCCACTAGCGTTCGTTTGGTCGCTATAGTTACGATCGTGACACGGAAGTCTTGGCCAAACGTTTCCGGGTGAACTTTGACCCAACCCTCGGTGTAAACAAACGCTAGCTAAGCTAAGCTAACCTGAGCAGTTGTTCACATTGAGGTCTGTGCTAAAGCCTTTAGCATCAGTTATCAATACTAACCCCAGCAGTTAACTACAGTGTCTGTTTGAACAAAGTTAAATTGATTTAACCATTTAAACACCTCGACTTTTAGACCTCTTTTCTTCGTTTTTCTTTTACCTCTCTCTTTTACTTTACCTATATTTTACTGGAAAAGGAAATATTGGTTTACAATTATTAATTACTTTACCTGCATGTTACTTGAAAAAGAGAATGCTGGTTAACTATTATTAATTGTCAATTTTGAATTTGATTTTAAAGAAAGGGTAATATTGGTTTACAATTATTAATTACTTTACCTGCATTTTACTTGAAAAGAAAATGCTGGTTTATGATTATTAATTGTCAAATTTAGAATATGTTTTGAAGAACAAGGAAATGTTAAAATAAAATTGAAATTCTATTTTTCTAGACAGGTCATTTTTAATGATTTCTAGATTTATTTTTAATAATTCTAATTTCATAATTTTCATAATTTCTAAATTTCTCGTTGAGATCTAATCACTTTAGGTGAATAAGTCTTGAACTCTGAAAGTTAAAATTTGAAAGTTGTTATTACTATTACAAAAATAGTGTTAGACTCAGACTTGCTCATTATTGTCATTGCGTTTTATCCTTTCGTCCTGTTGGTTATAAACTTAACCACTATATTTGTTCTGATTAATTAATTTTCGGGACGCTTCAATAGGGGACATTACCCTCTCCATACGAGTTTCAAATAAACCAGAGACAATCGTCTTTTACAAAAGTTTATTTGTGTGTTTAGTTGTTCCTCAACTATCAATTCTATACTCGTGGTAGACGTAAAGGTAGCGGGATCCAACCTCCTTGCTTCATTTCTTCCTCATCACGTCTTTCCTGTTCTGTCCTGCTTTATTCCATCTTATTCTTCACATTTGTAGGAACAAACCTGGAAGAACCACCAATCGACTCTAAAAGAGACAAATATAATCTGTCCCAACAAACAGATTATTAGATATTTGATTTTTAATCAAACCCTCTTGTGTTCTTCATACTCTCCCTGCATTTGTAACGCAATTTAAACTTTGACATCTTATCCAAGATCAAGTAACAGAGACAAGTACTGAGCAAACTCCGCCTTCAAAGCATCCCTGCTGTAAGCGGTCGAACTGAAGGTGTGTGGTGTCAATCCTGTCAAACTCAGCGAAGAGGTATCAACATCATTATTGTATTATTTTTCCTCGCAAACATAAGCAATAATATTGTTTACCTTTCCGGAAACAGATTTTTCATTGATAAAAACATTTATGAGAAATTAATACTTCCCCTAGTTAATAATTTTCTTTTTGTTTTTTTCCCCTCATTGAAATTGGTTGTTAACTTTTCTCTCTTTTTCCCTTACTCAGTTGAGCGACTAAGTCCTCACACCACGAGTTGAAACCAGCTTTTCATTGATAGAAAATATTTATAAAAATATTTCTCCCATTGAAAAAAAAAAAAGGGGGTTTCTTTCCATTGAGATTTGTTTTAACCTTTTTCTCTCTCTTTCATTTACCCAGTTGAGTGACGAGATCTTCGCATCACTAGCCTCACTGTGTACCCTTAGACCAACACTTAGTCATCACAACACTTCACTATTGATGTACAATTACTGAAACGACACTTAGCCGTTCAACCACATATAGGCTTATACACACAGATCTGTGTCAGTCTCTTCACCAAGCGTGCCAACATGTCGTGGACGACAAACCCCACTGCCCAACGGGAAGACGTGGACGCCTGGCTCAGAGGCATTACAGACTGCCTCACACCAAAGACAATTGAACTGTTATTATTTTTAATAATAATCATTATTCTGAGAAGATTCCTGACACACGATTCAAGCCAGAACCAAAACCACGTGGAACTAACCAAGATAACCTGTTCCTTAAGTAATGCCTTCACAGCCCAGCTAAACCTAAGCCACCAGCACGTCACCCACCTACAGGAGGAGCTGACACGTGCCCAGAGCCGCATAGACAAGCTGGAAGTGAAAGTCCAGGATGACTCCAAGACCACCGAGTTCCTGCGAGAGCTGATGCACACTCAACACTGCAAAGACCAGCTCAAAGGTAAAGCTCAAGACAAACTCAAAGTGTCCGGCGAAGCGGAGCAAGAAACAAAGACACGAGTTGACAAGCTCCAAGATGCCCTTGCAGTCACTGAACGTGACAAACAAGAGTCAAAGACTGTCCAGAAACACCTGGTGAACCAACTCCAGGCTGTTGAACATCAGCTAGAGAAAGCCAAAGCTGACATTGAAAGTAAGAACTCTAAAATCACTGCTCTGGAAGACCACCTGCAAAGGTGCAGCGTTGAAATGGACCATCTGATCCAACAGCGAGACGCCGCCAATGACGAGCTCTACGCGGTCAGAGATGAATTCCAGCACATTGTCCAACAGAAACCAGAGCCAAGAAGGGAGAGACCTCCCTCAGCATCACCCCTGCTGAGCAGAACAGAGTCCTCCATCCAAGAACTGGCATACAGTGAAAGAAGTGAATGGCCACAACCCAAAACGTCACCGGCCTTCACCACAGAACTGTTCACTGCCAACAAACGAAGAGAGCTCATCCAGGGAGATGCCCAAGCTGCACATGGGATGACCGTTAAAGATCTCAACCAGCTGGTTAAGAATATCACTCAGTTCAACCCGAACTCCACAGAGGGTCCCGACATCCAGGCCTACCTCCGAGATATCGACTTCCACCTCGAGGTGAGACCCCATATGACTGACAGAGACAGGTTATACCTCCTCAGATCCACATCCAGTCCAGAGGTACGAAGCTTCCTAGACCGACAACCTGCTAATGTCATGTCAAACTACCAGCTACTACGTGAGACACTGATTAAAGAATTCACAGGTCCAGAGTCAGAACACGGTGTGTTAATCGCCTTGGAAACCAAACAATGTCGACAAGAGACTCCCCAAAGCTTTTATCACCGCTTTCGACAAGCCTACTTAGGTGGACATAACAAACCTGAACTTGAAGAGGATGTGAACTTCAAAACCCTCTTCCTGAGAAACCTGCACCCTGGTTTGAGTCATCATCTTGGCATCATGGCCTGCCCAGGCACAATGACAATTCAACAGCTACGTGACCTGACACACAAGGCCTACATCAAACAAAAGATGGCCTCAAAGAAAGGTTTGAAAACATCCACAGTGTCAAACTCCATCAGCCAAGACACAAGCCTTGCACTGGAAGACACCCAGTGGCATGACAACACCACAGTCCTTCGTAAGGAGCACAGAGAACGTGACTCCCATGCCGATGACAGCTACCACTCCAACCACATGGAAAAGTCATGGGACCCACCAGAAGGAAACAAATGGAATCAACGAGTGCATCCAAAAGCATTCTATGTGGGTAAGCGACAACGACACCCACTCCGCACCACTCAGCCAAACACCACACTGAGTGTGCCCAAGAACACGACAGTCTCCCCTCAGAAGACATGGAGCAACTACTGAGGCAACTGCTCATCAAAGACAAGCTGAACACAGAAGACCAGTGATCACCTTGTACACCTTCCTGAGACAACCACCTGTTCAACAACAACCCAGAACAAAGTGGTCTCTCACAGTCAACCACTGACAAACACCCCGAGGTACCAGAAAACACCATCCTGGTTACCCATCACACCACAAGCTCCAAACTCAAGAACCATGTGTGTGCTACAGCAACGACAGTAAGCACAGAAGGTCAGAAAGTCTGTCACAACCAGAAGGCATCACAAGAGGACGGCAACAAAGGAGACCATGTTTTGCACTACAGCTTCACGCATCCATGCCAAACCATCTCCCAATGTCTGCCAGAGAACTTCCTGCCTTACTGGACTGACCCCCAGCAGATCACAGAAGATCCCTTTCCAAGGCAAAGATGCAACAAGCCCATCAAAGCGTAACCATCAAGCAAAAGGGGGGAGCAAAACAGACTGAGACAGATCTGACATACATACAGTATACATGCAGTACCTGCACTACACTACACTGTACCACTAACATACACAAGTTAAACACAGCTACCATGAAAAACATTCAACAAACATGTTCTTCCCACAGGTAGACACTGAAATCGCAACACTGACTTAGCTATCCTTTCCATAGGAAACATGTAGCAATACACCCAACAAGTGTAACCCTCTCATTACGTTGTGACACCTGACACTGCACAGCAGTAGCCATACAGGAGTCACTCAACTGCTTTGTTTTGCTTTACCTCTTCCCTTTCTTCTTCTTTTATTAGGTAAAATCCCTGTTACCCCATAAGGGTCAAGGTTACCATATAAGGATTGACGCACCACGCCTGATGTTTGCAAGTCACCTTAAAACGAATGTTAGCCTAGAGAACTCTCTGCATCATTCGAATCAAAATTTGAAAGGTAAATTGGTCTAAACCTAGAACAATTTAGAAGAGAATAAAACAAACAAATCAAAGTTAGTCACAAAGTTGATCAATCACCGTTTTAAAACAAACTAGAATAACGGTCCTAAAATTGAACTAAACTTTTTCCACATGATTGACTATATTGAGAGAGTGAACCTGTTTAGGCCTAGATAATCTAATGCCCTGCACCAGTAAAGTGACCAGTCATGGCGGTGTTTGCCTTGTTGTTTGCTGTGTGTGTTTGCTTCTTCTGTTTCTCCAGCGTTCAATGATGTCTTCTCTCATCAACCCATCATCGATCGAAGGGGGGATATGTAGAGAATTTACGGATGAACCAAACACAAATTAATCTTTCTAATCTCTCATGGGCTTCATTCAAATGTGAGTCAGCAATCCAGATCTGAACACATTCCAACGTCACAAAACTGGCTCCAAACTGTCTCAAAACCCCCCCTCAGAAGATTTTATGGCCCGCAGGGACCAAGGAAACTGACACCTTTGACCTCCCTCAGCATTACCACTGCTGAACATGACACCGAGATGTAAAACAGACTTCCCTCTGCTTGAAGACTTTTGAATGACCTCATTGTTGAGACCTCTTAAAACCCACAGAGTCAAGAGACTTCTCATATAAAAATGCATAAACTCATCCCAGAACAATTCTTGACGAACTTATAATCAAACATTGTTCCACTACCTAATCCTATATTGTAGCTATGTATGTGTCTATTATACTAGATAGCATACAAGTCATGCAAATGTTGTTACTTTAGATGGATGAATGAAAGTGTGTCTTGTTTGATATCAGTGAGATCATATATTCTTAATTCTTAAGATGGCTTGAGTGAAATCTGTGTAAAATGCTTTGTATGAGTATAATAATCTATAATGTTTAAACTGTGATCTCTTGTTCTCTCTGCTTAGTGCTAGCAGATCCCAGATGATTTATGATAAGTAGGAACTAGTCCACCTCCTAGAATGATGCCATTGTCTCATTGGTCAGAATTCTCCAAAAGAGGTTGGACTAACTTTAAGTTAAAGACCCGAACAAAGCCGTTCAGAGTTCAGTCCAGAGTTCAGTCCAGAGAGCAGTTCAGATTCGGTTCGGTTCAGTTCGGTTTTGAGTCGGTTCTGTGTTAAATTAAGTTTGTGCCTCTCTCTATGATCAAACAGCAAGAGAGTGTTCATGTTCGTACACTACATCGACCAGACCAAGTTAGACCAAGCCAGCAGACAAACCCATCAAGATCGGAGTTTAAACAGCTTCATTCAAGCCATCTCATCTCTTACTTTCATTTCTTCCTTTATTTTATTTTCTCGTTAAAAGTCTCGTTCTAAGTTAAGTTTTGCTGTAAAGTTCGTTTACACGTCTCTCCTGCAACGCACTTCGAACTGTAAAGACTCTTGTTCATCCATCCGCCAACACATCACGTGACCGGCGGTTCAGAAACTCCAGCCAGGCACTCCAAAGACAACCAGCCACGCGGACCCGGCCGGGAAACCCCTCTGACAAAGCACCTCAAATAGGGAATTCCCTGGCCTAAGCAACGCAAAGGACAAGCAAGTAACCTCCAGACTTTAGCTGAACTGGTGTTTTTTAATTTAAATTGAATAACCTGTCTAAGAAACGAAGGTTTCAATTAATGCTTGGTGGTTCGTTCAGGTTTATGTCTTACAAAGTGCATCTCACTCTGAAAACTCACTCTTTCTCTCTCTTCCTCTGCGCCTTGAATGAATGTGTGTGTGTGATTGGGTTTAGACATTAGTTTTATGTGTTTAGAATAGTTAATAAAGTCGTCCATATATTTGAAAAGATATTCGTCTTGTGTTTTGCTTACACATTTAATGTCTTGTACTGCCGATCTAAAGTTACCTTGCTAATACATAGTGTTTCACTATAAATTGGATAAATATCTGTTGCCAAGGTTAAAATTACGGCCCGTTCAAATGAACTCTAAACGAGTCATTTGCTCGGTTCCATAGTGATTCGGTCAATGATTCATTGCAAATCGATGAATCATTCCCTTTGAGCTAAATTGGCCTTCCGGCCCCCTTAAATACATTTTATGTATATTATTATTATGTAGGTTCGCTACAAATACATTTTGATCTGATTTGATTAAGCAACTAGAACAGTTTGCCCATTGGAAAAGTGGCTATTTTGCATACAAAAGTGCACAAGAACACCAAAAGAAGTATACCAAGTGCACAAATATATTTAGGGCCCTATGAATTTTTTTTTTTCCTAAAAAAAATCCATTTTGTTATGCAAAATTTTGTGTTAGCTTTTAATGGTTTAATTAAAATGTAATAATCAAAATGGATGTCTAATCAATTGTTTCGCGCAATCTCATGTACAGATGTATGTGTAGGTTATTAGATTCTGCAATCAGCATAATTTCAACATTGACGAATCCGGCCCTAAGTTCAGTCAGGTTCTCCTCTAGTATTTTAGCCTATACCTGTATGTAAACATGTGATATTGTGTTTTGTATTTTTGTATTTTTTTTTTGTATTTGTATGTTATGTTACTGATTATGTGTTGTAACTGTTTGTGGTTGGACCATGTGTGTCCTTAATAAAGCTTTTGATTGATAATGTGTGTCCTTAATAAAGCGATTGATTGATTGATTGATTGATTGATTGATTGATTGATTGATTGATTGATTGATTGATTGATTGATTGATTGATTGATTGATTGATTGATTGATTGATTGATTGATTGATTGATTGATTGATTGATTGATTGATTGATTGATTGATTGATTGAATACAACTTTAACAATTAAATAATGCATTACACAATAATAATTTCTGGTTCCAACAAGTTTGAAATCAATCGTGAAATTCGCTACTGACCCTTGAGACTTGAAATCAGTTTTCATATCTCAGCCTTCCTCATGTTTTACACTGACTTGCAAACATTTCATGATTAATAAGTCAAAGTTTGAAGAGTAAATGCGCAGTTAAACATTTGCTCTTTTCCTACACACGATGATATTCTTTGAAGTTCTTTGCTGTTAAAATAGGAAACTGCTGCAAGTGTTGTACATCAAAGAGAATCAGTGTGTTGTTCATAAAGTGAAAATTATTTGCACAAGTCTAATAAGACATTTAACATTTTGTATGTCTGCTTCTTGGAACAATTTGCTATGTAAAGGGGACATGAAAAGCTTTTTTTCATTATGTTCTCAGATATCCACTTATGTTATCAAGATGTTTACATAAAAAAACATCCCGATTAAGAAGTAATAAGCTAACATTTTAGAATACTGTTCAATTATTAATGAATAACTACACATGTACAAATAAGTAAAAAACATTATTAACACTCTAGTAACTACTATTAACTTACAAGAAACTTGTCAAATTAGCAGGTAATAGGGCTCAGTTGAATGTGGTAGTTCACTATTAGCTAATCAATAACTAAATTTTTTTTTTTCAAACTTCCCAGAGGACTACTAAGAATATAGAGGTTCATAAGTAATGTGAATAGTGCATAAATTATGCAGCATAATGTATAATATAAGGTAATGGCAACTCACTAGTAATGACTCAAGTATAACCAAATCCTTCAGAAGGAACAAAACATTTTTTGGAGCTGTATTCTAATGTGAAAAGTAGGATAATTCCCTAGTAATTACATTTATACGCCAAAAACAGTTTTTGCATGTATATGATACGCAGTTTTCGCGTGCATATTATACGCACTTTATGGCGTGTAATACGCATGCACCCCCATCCCCCCTTCCCCTAATCCTACCCAAGGGGTTTTCAGTGCGTAGCATATGCACACAAAAAAACATTTTTGCCGTATAAAAGGCACGAGAAATAACATTTGTGGCATTGATACGCACTTTCATGAGACTGCGTTAGATATTCATAGTTTATCCTATTCAAAAAAGTGAAAAACTTAGGCTATACATTATCATTTGAAGTGTCATGTTTTAAATAAAATGAAACGTGTTGTAATGTTTTACTGATGACAAAACAGGAGACTTCGCTCAGAAGCTTTTATTCAGAATTACAGCGAAGGGTTTAGATCAAAACAAAAGCAGTGTGTTCAAAGTACTTTCTTCCGTATCCAATAATCCAATGCATTAACCTGCCGAAGAACAGCAAATCACAACTATTCAGTTTGACTGCGTCACTACAGTATACATACCCAGTACATATCAAATGATCTAGCTATATCAGACAAACCAATAGTGACACATGGTAAAAATTATGTTACTCTCACTTGTGTGTTGCAACATTACTGTCAGATCCAATGTAGTTGGCACTGCATCATCTTTTATTTCCAGAGTCTCTTAAAAGCCTGTTTAAAAACTAATTCATAGTAAAAGGATTCTTACTGACACAAACTAACTGGAACTTCGCAGAAATAAAGTTCCTCCATGCTTTTTTAATGTTTGGATCACAAGGATGGCAATGCAATGACTGTTTTCCACAATTTGGTACATCTTGCAATCCTCAGAGACATCTCTATCATTTTGTTGCTGGAGTAATCCTGTGTTTGTGTCTGATCATATTTACTACTACATGAAATGCACAAATTTATGGGCGGATAGAAGTAGGCATTGATATTCTGCGGAGGCGGTCTTTCGTCACACTATCGACAAAATCGAAACGTTATTTTCTGAGCTTGGTTTCATTAAAATCTGTTTTTGGACTGACAAGGAAGTTTTGCGTTTTGAAACACAAAGGATATTTTAATAGTACAATGATTTCTCACTTCATAACCCCTTTTAATGCTGATATCATTTAGCTAGATGTGTCATGTTGTGTGTGAAGGTTAACACTTTAGATTATCTCGAAAGTTTTACGGTTTGTCTAGTAATTTTACTCAGACCAAATCGGAATGATTTCAGGCTGATGTTTTTCAGTTGCATGTCCAACACAAAAATGATTGCTGAAATGATTAATATCAGAATGTCTGCTATATTGAAATCATCTGCTGTGACAATTCTGACAACTAATCGATCATAACCTAAAAAAGCTGTCTTCTCAAAAAAATATCCTGACAACGAGGCATAAGCACACTAATTACAACTGCATGCAGTAATTCATTGCTATTTATTTTTTAATTAATTTGTAAGATTATTGGATTCTGCCATCCTAAATGCTTTTCTTCCCAGAAAACAAGATTAAGCTTTACTCAAACTATACAAACTGAGTTTAGAGCTCAATGTGACACTGGACAGGTTAAAGACACCATGAATTGTATTAAAAAAATATATATATATATATATATATATATATATATATATATATATATATATATATATATATATATATATATATATATATATATATATATATATATATATATATATATATATATTATATATATTAATATATATATATATATATATATATATATATATATATATATATATATATATATATATATATATATATTTTTTTTTTTTTTTTTTAATACAATTCATGGTGTCTTTAACCTGTCCAGTGTCACATGTTAGTATTGTTTGTATTTTTTAGTATTTTTAGTAGGAAATTAGTATTGTTTGTATTTTTTTTAATTCAAGAGTCCTTGTAACCTTTAATCAAAATAACTTCCCCTCCCTCTTTCAGCGACTTCTCTTCTCTGATGACGTGTTTACTGCCACGAGGGCGGAGCCACATATCAATCACACACAATCCACCAATAGCAAACCACAACCATCCAATCAATTCCCAATGGACCAATCAAGTCCTGCCCTACATGTGTACTAATTCGAGAAGCCATTTCACTGAGATATAGTACATCACAAAAGTGGAGAATAGACTATCGCAATTTCCATTTCATGCCGAATTTAAAGGAATTGTTCACCTGTGTATGATTGATCATAAAAGTTGTTCATTCTGTATGTGCACCTCTAAATAATAAACCCTCTTTCAGAGTATTTCAGAACACTCAATTATTATAATAATTTTTTTAAGAAAGAAGTAGGCATGACATTGGGAATATATAATTTTGGAATAACAGTAATGACTGAACCATTAATCAATTTAGAGAGATATCTGAACATGGTTTGGAGGATGGGTCATTGGTATTATTAAGGTAATGCTACATCTAAAAAAAGAGTAAATGAATATGGACGTGGTCATGGCTAGGGAAAAGAGGACAAATTGGCATGCCAATTTTGTACATAGAGCTTTAAGAGTACGTGGTAGTTTTAAGTTTTAGCACCATGTCGCTAAAGCAAATGACTATCTTCGGGCACGTGGTAGTTTATGTAGAATATTCCAAATTCATTAACCTTAGAATTAGGTTTAACACAAATTCATGTGTGTATGCACGTGTGGTGAATTAGGCGAGACAATTTTTGCAAGAAGTTCTCCTGCTGTGCATACCAATACGAAATAAGTCACGCAATTATTAGTAAAATGAAAGTCATTGTCAGTGGAGCATCTCATTGATCTGCTTGTTACTACATTCCCTAAAGCAACTTCTTCTGTGTTTTATTTAGAGGTCATACAACATTTCTCAGTGAGAGTGTCTTCAATTTAAAAAGGTTTAATTTAAGTTTACTTGTTATGTTGACTGTACGCATTTTTAATGAACAACACTGAGATGAAATGAGACATGATGTGTAAAGAAAATAATGAAAAGTTATTAAGGTTATTATTACTTGTGTGTTTGTGGAATTTTCGATCAAGTTGCAATGTTGTCAAATTATGTGCAAATTGGAAAGGTTAAGTCTGCCATCTTACTCAACAAAATCATCAAACTACAAATAAATTTGAAACAAATAGCAAGATGTCATCATCATTATGAGGAATAATCTGTGCACTAGATTCAGTGTTTGTAAATAATTAATGAAACATGTCTAGTAATATTTTATCCACTAATATATTGTTTGCTCTTATGTATTGAGTTGCATATGAAACACAAAACAACACATTCTCACCTGTGAAAGGTTATCCCATTTCTTCTGGAATTTAAATCTCGGCGGTTTCACAACCAGACCGTTGCATGATAACACTTATTCATAACTTTTTTCTTTTTTTTTAATTAAATGCTTGAAGAGGAAAAAACATTAACAACAATTATCGTTATTGTCATAACATAATACAACAATACTACACTTATTCATATCTATGCCTGCAGCGATCATCTTGAGCAGATCAATACGAGATCACCCGCTAACTAGTGATGTGACATTTGAACCGAGGCATCGGAGCTTGTCTCGAGAAAAAATGGGCGTGCCAGATGAAGCCGCGATTCGAGGCTTGTGTTGTTAACGTGAAAATCACGTGACTGATGACAAACGAGGCCTCGGTTTGTGTGGATACGTCATCGGTTCGGTCTGAGTGTCGCTTTCGGATAAAGGGGGTTCGAAACTCGCGCCACCTTGTGGGTGTTGCAGGAGTAGTAGAAGCAGTTGTGTGTCAGAGAGTCAGAGATCTCTCATTGTCATTATTGTGTCATATATGTGTTAGGGCTGTATATTATTACATTATATCAGGTGAGAATAGTTATTAATAATAATAATTGTCATTATATAGTAGCTATATTATAGTTATATTAATTAGATAAGATTATTTGGATTTGTTTGCTTTTTATGACATCTTCCTTTTTCCTGGTAATGGAGCCAGCAAGAAATAGGACATCCTCCTGGGCTCAACAGAAGCATCAGTATCTACATGTATACCCGCTGGCACTGATATTTTATGTTCCCCTACATCCTCTGTTCCTTGTGAAAGGATATTATTCTGAGGCTGGAGAGGTTTTGTCCAAGAAGAGGAATTGTCTAAACCCCAACACACTTCAAAAAATTAATTTTCTCAATAAAAATCTATTGTAATCCTCCTTCATCCACCCCAAACTGCAGTTTACTTTATTACACTCCCTTGAGTCCCTCCACCATAAGCACTGCACTCAACACAGTCACTTTTGTTGTTCATACTGTCACTATCCAATTTTTTAAAAAAAATAATTAATTAGCTGTGTGTATGACAGTTGTCTCTGTACAAGTAAATGCAGACAGAGAAAGATACACGTTTTATTTCATACCCAGGCAATGGACAAATGTCTGCACAGATCTCTTTATTATTGCAAATGAAAGGTTACATTGACATTAACAGTGGAAGATAAATAAATCAAACAGAGCAGGAGGGGGGCGGGGTTTCAGGTCATTGGTTCAGAATGAAAAAATTTGCCTGCTATTTCTTTGCACAGTAGCTAGGTGTCACTAGTGAGCAATACTGAATGAAGCTTCGAGTAATGAATCTTTGGTCGAAGCAATGGGCTGCGAGGTCTCAGTGGTTCAGGAAGCCTCATCTTGCCATCACTACCGCTAACAGTCTCTTTCAATCAATATCAGCATTCAAAAATTGCATGTTTAAAAAAAAATGTCCTCACCCTGTGTCTGTTAGGGTTGTGTGCAGGTAGCTGAAGACGAGGACACGGGAGCTTCAATATAATAGATTTAATTAACAAAATGAAACTTCCAAAATCAAACAGGAACAAAATAACAGACTCCAGGACTTCAGGATACACAACCATACGTAGACAACGACCAACAAACACTGAGGGAAAACACAGGGCATAAATGAACTGGTAACACTTTATTTGAAGGGGTGTGCATAAGACTGACATGACACTGTCATAAACATGACATAACACCTGTCATGAACATGAAGGAGTCTTTATGAATGTTTATGACTGTTGTCATTAAGTGTCATTCGGTAAATTATGACACTTTTAATGCAAAGTTGACATTGTTTAAAATGTCTTTGTTATGACAACTTGACATTAACAAAGACAAAAAATGTCTTTGTTATGACAACTTGACATTACCCAAGACAAAAATGTCTTGATTATGACAACTTGACATTAACAAAGACGGAAATGTCTTTGTTATGACAACTTAATATTAACCAAGAAATCATAACCTGTCAACCTGTCACAAATATGTCATAACAGGTCTAATTATCAAACTTCAAGCATTTTGCAGTGTAATAACCCTTAATGACATCTTTATAACTAGTACAATGTGTTCCACTTTACTTGAGGACAAGTAAAATATTCATGACACAGTTATAATGGTGTCATGACGGCCAAAGTTGTCACAGGTTGACAGATTATGATTTCTCGGTTAATGTCAAGTTGTCATAACAAAGACATTTCCGTCTTTGTTAATTTCAAGTTGTCATAATCAAGACATTTTTGTCTTGGGTAATGTCAAGTTGTCATAACAAAGACATTTTAAACAATGTCAACTTTGCATTGAAAGTGTCATAATTTACCGAATGACACTTAATGACAACAGTCATAAACATTCATAAAGACTCCTTCATGTTTATGACAGGTGTTATGTCATGTTTATGACAGTGTCATGTCAGTCTTATGCACACCCCTTCAAATAAAGTGTTACCAATGAACTGAACCAAACGAGATAATTAACTGAACACAGGTGAATAGAATTGGTAATCAGACAGAGAGGGAAAACTAACAGGACTGAACCAAAAATCACACAAGACAGGGGAAAACAAGATCACAAAACAGAACTAAACACACTGAAACGTGACAGTGTGTGTGTGTGTGTGTGTGTGTGTGTGTGTGTGTGTGTGTGTGTGTGTGTGTGTGTGTGTGTGTGTGTGTGTGTGTGTGTGTGTGTGTGTGTGTGTGTGTGTGTGTGTGTGTGTGTGTGTGTGTGTGTGTGTGTGTGTGTGTGTGTGTGTTCCAGAGAAGGAAGAAAGTCATATGTTTGAAACAATAATAAGGGTAAACAGAATTTTTATTTTGAGATGAAATTGCCCTTTATCATTGGCCATAACTTGCATATGTACCATGATGAGACATTGGCCTATACTACATGATTGACAAAACAGCAAAACTGCCATCTGCCACTTATAGGGATATGACAGGGATATACAGAATTATCATACTTGATTTTTCAAGTCATATATACATACCTCTACTAAATTAGACAACGAATCCAATTGCTGAGATGCTGATTTTAGAACTGGCTTGTTCTGGCACAGATTAAGCCCTGATGTCATGTCATGAAATCACCGAACAAAAGCCATATGCATTCATTGGATTATTTAAGACTGAAGCACTTGCCTAGACCATCTGTGTATAATCCGAACTTTTATCATTGACATTGTCATTTACTCAACTAGTGAGACTAGACTGGTGTAATCCATACTGTAATGAGACAGGTGACCTCCTGCTATCTGTGCGGTGCCGATAAAAAGCCTGTGTTCGGCGTTTCCTCAGACAGCAGGTGTTTTCCGTGGCAGGTATGAGACACTTCTCTTGGCTCGGCCACAGACATTGTGATGCAGGAAGGCATCAGTCCAAGCATTCTCGTTCCACTATAATCACTTCCAACCCTGCCAAAGAAAATCTGGCACTTACAATAATAGTACCCCTATTTTCTATCCTTTCTCTTTTTTTCCATCAAAATTCAATTATGAAAAGAAAATTATGTGTCATCATAATTGCCGACGTGGAATGAAATAAGCAAATGCAAATTAGCATGTTGATGTGCAATTGTTTGAGTTTTTTTGCGTCATGGAATAATGGTGTAAATGTTGATAAGGACAAGTAGAGGAATGAATCGTGTTCTCGGCTTTTGGGAAGAGGGAGAGAATGGAGGTGCTGGTACCTGCACAAAGGCAAACAGGAAAGAGGGCATGCTGGGGAAACAGGCGCCAGGATGCAAGCGAGTACAGAGTGGTGCTTTGGAAATGAGAGAAAATTACTACTAGGCTCTTTAACCTTTTGCAGCACGATAGCCATAATTAAACACGACTGTTGTCAGAACCAGCTATGCCATTTTATAACCTCACGCAGCCTTTAGTTGTGTGTTTCCAGCAGGGCCGTGCACAGACCTTTTGAGGGGCATGTGCTGAAACTAAAAAAAAAGGCACCCCCCCCCCCCTCTCTTTTTTTTCCAAGTAATCAAAGGTCATATAAGTACAATATATATATATATATATATATATATATATATATATATATATATATATATAATATTTGAGAAGTCAATGCAATTTTTTTCTCTGCTTTGCACACATAAAGTTCAAGATTTTTTTTATAGCTATTCTGTTTAGTTTTATAAGCTAATTTGTATTATTTGGTTAACATTGCTCTACCTTCCCCTCGTCTCAATGTCACACATAAACATGACTCAAGTATTTTTGACAAACTATTTAGAAATATAATTTAAATAATTATGTACAACTCAATTCCAGATTATAAGAAACTATAGCCATATACCATTACTATAGCATATCCAACATGTATCCGCCTACCTGGCAAAAACTGGCCTGTTTTTTTTAGTTACTACTACAACATTACTGTAGTAAAACCATGTTTACTCCATTTATACATGTGAGGACGAGTGGAGAGTATTGAATACTATAGATTTAAAAAACGATATAGCAAATATGTGCATATTAACAGCCTTGAATTAACCATAATTTTATATTATTACCATAACAAGATGAAATGTTAATAAATTAAGTGTATCAGCAATCATAAATCAAAGAAGAAAATATCTTAAAATTATACGTTACTAGGTGACGAGAATCACTCAGTCGCTTTGTGTAGTTTCAGTACAAAACAGCACGGGGCGCGCCTGTGCTTATGATTTTTTGATGGTAAAAACAAATTATATGTTGTTGTATTACTTATCACTATATTGTTAACATTTTACAAAAGTCAAACTCAAATACAGTTACGGGGTTTTTGACCAGCGAATGTGTACAAATGTGCATTTTGTCCGTCATTAAAACGGTTCCGGCGGCATCATTACATTTTCATCTACTAGTGAAGGTTACTAGTTTGTTGTAGCTACATAGGCGCTCATAGCCGCTTTCCCTGTTGTAAAATACATTTGGCCAAAATCGCATTTTATAAAAGATGAAATGCTACCGTGTATGCATGCACAGGCTATTTAAGTGTATTCTATGTATTGGCTATGACTAGATGGAAAATTCTAGCCTAGACCTCTCTCTCTCAGGTTCCTCATGTCTCAGTCAGACATCAAATAAATAAAATATTAGCTTTTATAGACAAAGTGTTTAGTACTTATTCAAACAACAAGATGTTTACCCTTGCAAAACTTCGTTCAGCTGCTGTCTGCTGTGCGGCTGCGGCCTGCGGCGGAGCTTCAGTTCATTCACTCACGATAGCGGGGGCGGAGTTATCAGCTTTACTGACAGTTTGAGGATCGAACAAGATTTACACAAGCTCTTTTTAAGAACTGTCATTGGCTAAATATTTTAAAACAGACAGACAGACGTAAAGGGTGACCAATAGCATTGATTTAAAAAAAAAAAAAAAAAAAAAAAAAACACCAAAGAAAGGGCACTTCGAGTGTAAGAGCAAAAAGGGCATGTGCTCTGCACAGGTTGAGCCCTACCTGTGCACGTGCCTGGTTTCCAGTGATAATCAAACACAGTAAAAGAATCAAAAACAGTTTCCTAGAGCATCTCTTCACCCTCATTAATAACACTGGGGAATTGGGTTAAAAAACAATTCATTGATTTATTATCAGTGTTGGGTGTTACTCATAACAAATTACTGTGATTTAATTACTTTTCTCTTGAAAAAATGTAGGTCTTACTCTTAATTTTTCTGTAATCTAACCACAGTTACTTCTGATATAATTGCATTAAATAGTGTATAGACTATAGAACTATTCTATATTGAACAATATTATACAAATTTTTCAATGTAACCTCCATTTAAATACTATATATATATATATATATATATATATATATATATATATATATATATATATATATATATATATATATATATATATATATATATATTATAATACTATATAATACTATACATATACATACATAGTTTATATACATATTGTGTACGCAATATTTTTTTATGTTTTTGAAAGAAGTCTCTTATACCCACCACAGCTGCATTTATTGGATCATAAATACAGTTAAAACAGTAATATTGTGAAATATTATTGCAATTTAAAATAACTTTTCTACATATTCCTGTGATGCAAATCTAAATGTTCTAAATAATTACTCAAGTCTTCAGTGTCACATGATCATAAAAAAAGTGTGCTGCTAGAGACTGCTTCATAAAAATAAAAGTATTTAAGGAATAGTGTACAGGTAGGCAGCCAATATAAACCCTAACGACGTGTTCAGGACTCTAAGGTGTTTTCCCTGGACAACAATCATTATTCAGGAGCATTTGATTGCTAAATACTTGTCGACCAATCAGAATCCAGTATTTAAGAGAACTGCTCCTCTCAATACATCTTGTTAGCAACATTTTATAATTAGTTGCTTGACTGTAGTTTACTTATTTTGTTGTTTGTGGTTTGTAAGTTAGTGGTTGTAACTTAGAAAGGTACACTCTAAAAAATGCTGGGTTGTTTTAACCCAAGTTTGGGTCAAATATGGACAAACCTAACCGTTAGGTTACATTTTTAAATTACATTTGTAACCCAACGTTTGGGTTTGTCCATATTTGACCCAAAGTTGGGTTAAAACAACCCAGCATTTTTTAGAGTGTATACAGTTTTGTATATCTTTCCCAACACTGCTGTTTAGTAAGTAGTTTTTGAAACTACTTACTTAAAAAACTTTTTAGTTTTTCCTTTCAAATTAGCTATCCATCATTACAAAGTTGCAGAATGTCTGGCACAGAGGAAGATACTGACCCAGTCTGTTGACTAACTGTATATTATACCCTCTTGATCTGTATATTAACTCTGTATTTGAGGGCAGTGATTTGTATCTTTGTGACTGCGTTTGCCAGCACCTCAGCTCAACTGTTCCTTTCTCAGCAGCAGTTCTGTCTTAGAGCTAATGGGTTCTTCTCCTCCAATCCCTCGTCTGAACTGTGACAGCTCACAGAGCCCTGTTTCACCCCTGATAGTCAGCCTGCCAAAAATGTCTGAATCTCGTTAGCAGACACCGACATGTGGCATTGCTGCAAACCTTGCGCGTGAAGTGAAGTCGGAGACGACTTAAATGTTTTCGGCGGGTGCCTTTGGTTCTAAGCGCCTCTGCCAGCCTAGATTTCAGACATTAGCATTTGTCCTTGTGTCTGGCAAGCAGGAGAACCTAAAAAAAAACTATTAAAAAAAACTGGTTTTGAGTATAAATACTCTCCCAGAAGCTCTCTTGTCGGTCTCTGCCCTCCTCATTTGGAGTCTTAAGCTGCCCACCCACCCATTGTAATAGTTATAATATGGTGCCAGGGTCATTCTTTCATGGCATCAGATACATGCATCATGGCACTGGCATTTGTGCAAGCTGGCAAGGATACATAATGTCTGCAAGGGGTTTGGCGCCTAGTGTGGTGGTGTATCCGTGTCATTGCTTTCACGGCAGCGCCCAGCTGTTGTCTTGGACATCACTTTCATTTCCGTGGCTGATCTCAGTAGTGAAGGGGCTCGGAGCGTTGCTGGCAAGATGAACTGATCTCCTGCAGAGCTCGATCAGCAACTCTTCCTGGTCTATTAGTGGGGGACATGGTGTAGAGGAAAATGGGAATAGATGCCAGTTGTCTTCAGTTCTGTGGAAGAGGCTGTGGAGAACAAAATGTTCTGGGATATTGAGTGAGATATCAGAGCATGTGTACATTACCGATCATTATCAATGTTGAAAACAGTTGTGCTGCTTAATATTTTTGTGGAGACTATGATACATTTTTGATACATCAGGATTCTTTAACAAATAGAAATTTCAATAGAACAGCATTTATTTGAATTAGAAATCTTGGTAACACTTTATTTTGATGGTCTCATTTGAACATTCTGGTGACTATAAGTAACTTTGCAACTACATCTCAACTAACTCTCATTAGAATAGTAGACTGTCCTCTTAATATCTGCTAACTCTTTATTGTGATGCACCTCCAACAGACATTCTACTGACTATAAGTAACTTTGCAAGAACATGTCAACTTATTCTAACCCTAACCCTACCAGTCTACTAGCCTGGGTTTCCCCATACTGCCTTACCGCAGCACTGATAAAAATTCTCTGCTGGATTTACTTAAAAAATATGATGAATTTTTTTGCATCATTTTATTACGTAGATCCAACAAGACTAGTCTTTGTACCAACTACTTAATTTTTCTGTTTGTTGAAATAAAATTTGCACATAAAGTTAACTTAATTTTAGTATTGCTCTAGTCATTTTTGTGTGTGTGTGTGATCTACATAACTTTAAGAGTTCTAAATGTGTATTTTTGATTGAATCCAACTTAATTTTTAAATTTCCGTATTACAAATTTCAAGTGGGATCTACTTTGTTTTTCAAAATTTGTTAGTGTATTTTAAAGTTACAAGTACTTAAATTTTCCAATTAGCAATTGAGTATTTCTACTGAAAGTATAAATGCAAATAGTTAATTTTTTACTACTATTTACTAGTTCAACACTGGTTCTGGTAAACAGAATGCCAGTAGAATGTACTCATCAAATATGGAAATCTAGTTAATACATTACATAAAGCTGACATTTGGCCATTTGATAGTAAAAATTGACAAGGTCAGTATTAAAAAATAAAGTATAATAAAATATATTCACCTCACAGGTTGAGACATTGTGTACAATAGAAAATTGGAGCATGGTGGTGCTAGAGCAAAGTTCATTAAGTTGGCAGGCTTTATTGTCTTTAGAAATATGGTCACAAAACTTCCCCTTAATCTACCCAATACATCTCAGGATATGCATGCTGTGCCCAAGGGTTGACAGTAATATTAAATCTGTCAGTCTCAACAACCGGATGTTAAACTCTTTCAACACTTTCAGTAAGGACTTTTCAATAAAAATAAAAAAAGACATTTACAGATTATTTTCTATACAATTGTGTTTTTCAGTCCTGTACAGTAACATACTCTAAGACTTTAAAACAACACAAATATGATCCCGTATGAAAATGGAGATCTTCTAAGAAATCTACATTTCAGTTTCTTTGGGTTTCTATTAAAATAAGTTCACATTGTGCAATATATTTTCCATGAGTAACATTTCTGACTTCTTAACTGTCATCCCTCCTTCAGCATTAATAGACTCACAAACAGACCCTCAAACCCTCCAACTTCAACAATGGCTGTATCGCTTTTAGGCCAGTAAGCTGATCTTCAGATCGTGGATTTTGGAGGACATGTTTTTGTTAACATCCAGCTCCAGGAAGATCTTCTGAAATGCCTCAAAGGTGTTTGTCAGTTTTTTTAGATAGTTTAGTTCCAAGGCAGAAATAAGGCCCATAAGGTGCAAGCATGTGCTACAATTCCAAAAAGGACCTCTGCTCTCTCGATGGCTATTCCAGCTTGCTTCTCGAGACCTCCATCCATTTGTACATTGAGTGATGGCCTCTTGGATGGCTGCAGCATCGCCGTCATTACAAACCTGTGAAATATACCAGAGAGAATTTAACCTAAGAATTTAAGATAAAATCTTTCAGTATACATACATATGCAGAAATATTATTTCTTTACCTGGTAGTCCTTGATTAATTCCTCTTTTTTCACCAAGGTAGAGAATGAGGCCTCTGATCAGTTTCTCTTCTGGACTCAATGCTGTTGTTCTACAAATATATAAAATAAGGGATTATCTTAAAGGGTTAGTTCACCAGGAAATTAAAATTCTGTTAGTAATTACTCACCCTCATGTCGTTCTAAACCCGTAAGACTTTCGTTCATCTTTGGAACACAGATTAAGATATTTTTGATAAAATCTGAGAGCTGTCTCAGTCCTTCATAGACAGCAACATCATGACCACTTTCAAGGCCCAGAAAGGAAGTAAAGTAAAATAGTTAAAATAGTTCATGTGACTCCAGTGGCTCAACCTTAATGTGATGAAACGGCACGAATTCTTTTTGTGTGCAAAAAAACAAACAAAAAGAAAACTTTATTTAACAATTTCGTCTCTTCTGTGTCAGTCTCCTACGCTGTTTATGTAGTAAAGCAGAGTTGAACTACTGCCAGACGCTGTTCACGTAAGCACAATGATGCATGCATGTGATGCTGACGCAGAAGCTGGCCAACCAGAGGCCAATACTGAGCCGGCGTTTTGAAGTAGAACACGGAAAGGCAACGCTGTGTTTACTACATGAACAGCATAGGAGACTGACATGGAAGAGAAGAAATAGTTGAATAAAATCATTATTTTTGTGTTTTTTGTGTGCACAAAAAGTATTCTCACCGCTTCATTGAATTAAGGTTGAGCCACTGGAGTCACATGGACTAATTTAACGATGTATTTACCGCCTTTTTGGACCTTGAAAGTTGCAATGACGTTGCGGTCTATGAGGGGTCAGAAAGCTCTCAGTGTATCAAAAATATCTTAATTTGTGTTCCAAAGATGAAGGAAGGTCTTACGGTTTTGGAACGACATGAGGGTCGTTAAGAAATTAATGACAGAAATTTTATTTATGTATGACCATTTAAGTACAGATATCGGAATGCTACAACATTAAAGTAACTGAACAATTTTAAAAGTACATGCCTCATTCATAATTTCAAGGGTCATGTCAAGTTTCTTCCCAACAGCCCCTCCTGTCCTCCTGTAGAGTCTCAACAATTTAGGCGTGTATTCGTCCAACTTCCCAAAGAATGTGGACTGTAGTGGCTTCAGTGTGATCCTCCGGAATTCCTCCTCGATCTGAGAAAGAGACCAAGAGAGATGGAGAGACATTAGAGACACAGGGAAAGAGAAACAGAATACCAAGTAGAAAAAGTAACCCTAGAAATACACTAAGAATGACATTTAGGTGGTCTGATGTCTGGAAAGGGATGCTGCACCGGATGAGAGTTCATTTAAGTCCACGGTTTAAGTTTAGTTAAGTTAGCAGCTTAGTTTCAGCAAATTCCACACTACTGCAACCTCAGACAAAGTACTTAATATTACAAAGGTAATTAGAAAAGTATTCAAATGTTCTAAATACCTGGGAATTTGGGAAAACTCAAACAGGGCAGGCCATGGAGCAAGTCAATCTGTCTGGCCCATGAGCTAAGAGTTATTATAACCCCAGTTTCCTCACTACAATAAACCAATTTATTGAAAATTACTTACCTTTATCCAGTGTAGCCTATTGTCAGAAGAATCACCTGGTAAAGGACACAGTGTTATGGTTAGAAACTGACCAATGTAAGAAACCAAAAACATAGCAAATAATTTAACTATAACTATAATTAAAAATAGTTTATTTTCTTTTCTCCACAAACACTGCAGGTAGTTGACCTGCTGATCAGACAGCAAATTGTCTTCCATGACTAAATGATTGACAGCTGTAAACCTCTAATGAGTGCTCTAAACAGACCGTAAAAACGTCCTAACTAACGCAAACCATTAGAAACAGACAGAGCGCGCATGCTCTTTCAACTTTTCAGATCGCATAATTCCGGGGGAAATGGATTATTTTATGTATTCTGTATGACGAAATAGTTTGAAAACTAAATTGATATTTCTACAAATGCGCGAACGTTTTTCTTTTTACTGTCTATTGTTTGGACTAAGAGTCCTAACGGACGCTGGCATCTATGTGAACACAAATACATTTATGATTAAAAATTATTATTTGCACTATTTGACATAAATTAAGAAATTAATGTCACAACCTACTTTTATCATAAATAGTGGCCAAATCCAAGCTGGCGTCTTAAATCTGTCTAATGATAGCCTACTAGGTTTTTAGATTTTAAAATGTTTTAACGTAGAAACAAGCTGGGGCTGTCAATGATGTTTCTACATAAAGGATCTTACTCCAAAAAGTTCGACCTCTGTAGGGATCCTTTCCATAATGTTGTCAGACACTTAGAATAATATTCTGAGCATGTCAGTGGCAAAACAAGCAAGTTTTGTAGATGTAAATTAAGGCACGCAATTGCCCATTAACGTAGCCTAGGCCTAACGTTAATTGTTTCGCATCTGCAGACTGTAGCAGTCTATCTTAGCCTAATACTGGACTGATTTCAAAGATTGTTGTTCCCATCAGTCACTTAAACACAAAAACATATTTTTTAAAGAATAAAATAAGGCCCAGGAAAAAAAAAAAACGATGTTGGCTACTAGATTATTTATGGCTGGTCTAAAAATCCACACTTACACTACATATGCCTTATTTTATTGCTGCATTTTAACGTTAGCTTCAAATTACACTAGAACAAACTATTTTATGCCACTTGCAAAGTTTCAATTACACCTAAAGCAACTAGCCACCTACCAGCTAGCCACATGGTAATAGGCTAATTGGAAAATCCACTTACAACAACGTGATCTTCAAATTACATTTAAAGCCTCCTTTTTGTACAACAATTAAAAACTGTAAAGAATGTACATTAACTGTTACTTTGCTAACTTTATTCTTACCTTAAGTTCAGTCCTCCTCGTGTTCCTCTTCGTTTGAAATGCAAGGGGTTTCCAGACCCCAAAACAGGAAGGGGAGTAGTTTTTTTGTACTGAGTAAATTGAACAAGCTATTGTTTGTTGTGTGTGTGTACTTAAAAAGATTGGCTGGGATTACTTAGATTAATTTTGTAAAGGAAAAAAATGCACATTGTCTTGTGTTTTGAACAAATGCAGATTAATTCTAAACTAAATATTTTAATGTAAAGATACAAACTTAACATTTTATTGTTAATATCACACATTTTAATTACATAATATTTACATCCACTCAGATTCATTTTTTTCAGTGAGCGCGATTCAATTCACGCTGAAAGGCAGTCTGGATACCATGGCCAGATTTTTCGCCTCATTTAGGGAACCAATCACAGAACGGGGAGGGAGCAGCTAGACGATGACGACATCTACGACACACGGAAACAGTTTGTTTATATCGATTTAACATGGCTGAAGACGCGAAGCTACTCTTTGATAAAAAACTTAACGTCATTGTTTACAAAAAAGATCTTTCCCATCGTCTTCTTCCTTGTCTAATTTCTGTCGCTCTACATACGTCATCTGGTATAATCGAAACGATTGGCTATGAGCTACGTACAGGCATATTTGATAGACATTCTTAGCACCCAATAAACTGCGACGGGCATTCTGAAACCACGCCTCAAATACGAGAAATTGCGCATGTGGTTCCCAGACCCAATTCTCAACGAGATTGGGTCTGGCGTTAGCCAGGCTACCAGTCTACTAATACTCTAATAACACTGTAATGAGAGTTAGTACATGCAAGGTTGCTTATAGTCAACAGAATGTGTTAAAGGGACCATCAAAATAAAGTGAAACCGAAATCTTTACTGTCACTTTTGATAAATTAAATAGACTATACTGAATAAAAGTATTCATTTTTTAAGGATGGATGAGTGGATGAACGGATGGACGGATGGACGGATGGACGGATGGAAATAATGCTATTCGTAAAAGTAGTTTTTTCTGCCAGAAAATGTTTCTTAAAAGAAACGACATCTTTGTGTATCTGGTAGAACAGCCCGTTCTCATCCCAAGGCGTCATACATGTGACGCTTTTGACATTTCGTCGAAATCTTACGCACATGGCATCCTTTAGCGTCAATATGAGACGCCGAACCCAAGGCGTCATACAG
>JAZAVI010001206.1:0-25079 GCA_036326025.1 Chrosomus eos | reverse complement strand
AAAAATAAGTTGATTAGATATGCTTCATTGAACAAATGTTTAATTTATTTAACTGTCATTTTAACTGATGATAATAATAACCGTAATTTAATAATGCAGTTTATATATTTAATAATTGTTTAATACCATAAACCGTGATATTTTCTGTGACGGTTATCATACTGTGAAACTCTCATACGACAACCCTACATGGGAGAGTCCCCCAACCCCCCGCTACCGCTGTTAAACAAGTTACTCAGCAACTTTTACTCACATTTTAAATTTGTTACTTTTTTACTTGAGTAGATTTTTAGACTGCTATTTTTACTTGCACTTAAGTAAAAATTTATCAAAGTAATACCGGTAGTAGCCTACTTTAGGTTAAATAACATTCTTCCAGTTTCACCTCTGATATTATAACAGTAAGTTACTCTAAAATAGTTATGAATTATTAACTACAAATGACATCTTCAACGGTGGAATTAGATTTATGTAATAATTGCTATCTTTAGAAAGTATTGGTCTACATATTACTAATTACTAAAACTAAATCCTATATCAACCTCAACTACTTGAACAATTCAAGGAGAGACAAGAAACTGCTTAATGCTTTCAAATTAACAATATACATGAATTTGATATTGCATGAATTTATTTTTAAGTGTGTAGAGGGAGAAGGTTACATAAAAAATATACCTTTTAAAAATGTATGTTAAATCCACTATAGTTTTATACTGAATTGGTCTATAGTCTATGCAGTAGCCTATTAAATGTAATTGCATCATATTTATTTTAAATTACAGAAGAATTAGGAGTAATCCCTTTAATTAAATTACAATATTTAGATTACTTGGTAATTAATTACACCCAAGACCTCTATTTGTCTGGCGCTGTTGCCATGGTGACTCATAATATCTGCGCTCCATTGATAATGGCTTTTTATAGTTGTGGTGCACGCGCTTAACTCAGAGTCACTCAACTCAGAGTTGATTGAACCAACTAATTTCACCTGTTCTGTAACCGAAAACTCAGAGTTTCCCATCTCAGGGTAAGTCAACTCAGAGTTCAAGTTTTAACTCAGAGTTGGTTGAACCTCCTTATTGAAACAGGCCCCAGGTCATGAGAAATTTCCAACAATGTCAACAGCTCCAGATGCCACTGCAAAGCGCCTATGCAACTGAATTTATCAACATCCTGTCTACAAAAGATGTGGGTTCCTTGTCAATCCATGACACCACTGATGTAATGTACATAAAACAGTATTCATGTATGTCATCTGCAACACTTGTTTTTCCAGATGTGGAGATGGTTAAAGCACTACCCCCATTTAAGAATGTAGTATTAACAGATTCAGAGAGACAAGCTTTGTTGTCAGTGTACACACAAGTGTATTCTAACAGCTCCGTCTCAAAAGTTGGTCAATTAGCAAAGACATGCTTTAGAGTAAGAAGCCTTGGGTGACTTTTTGTGTAAGAGGCAGGGCTGAAAGGTCAGCGTGTGTATCTGCAAAGTGGTGTGTTTACAATTCAAGTTTTGAAGAGCCTGTCCTTGATCCTACTGCAGAGGTGCGTCCTGGAATAGTGAAACAATTCTTTGCAATTTCTGTGAAAACACAAACTTCCATTATTCAGCATGTAGTGGCAAAAATAATGTGGCTGCACCCTCACCCAGACAGGCATTTCTTTGGAAAGCCTGTGGAAGTTTGGGGTATTAAGGGAATAGAGTCTAACATTGCCTCATCATTCCTCCCTGTTGAGCGCATTACAAGCAGATGTGTTCTCAGTACCACAACTGTGCAGTTAAGTCACACTAGGGAGAGAGTGTCTGTGGTCATTCCAATGTGTACAGTGGTAGAGATTTAAAAAAGTTGTATCTCTGAAGTGACCATTTGTGTGTGAAACATTTTTAGTTGTTTACATGGTTTTACATGGTTTATTTTGTAAATTTTCTATTGTTTGAGTGCATTTTACACTAAATAAATTTGCATAATCCTAATGAGTATTTCTCCTTTGTTATGAAGAGCAGTGGACACCCAGATACAAACTTCTTTTCAGGTACTACAGTCTTTGTTGTAGATTGACAAAATGTAAAGCACTTATCAGCCAAATCACCTTTCCTGAATAGTAAGGAGGGGGGCAGGGGAATAGGGGCAATCTTGAGCTGCCAGTCCCAAAACAAATTAGCATTTACAAAGCCAAGCCATCAACTAACAGCAGGGGGTCAGACAAGTTCCTGTTTTCGGGCATTTGCAGGCTTTTACAGGTACGCATAACAAAGTCCCAGAGATCTATGCTCTAGAGCACATTTAGCGGCCGTATTCATTGCCCGAATTCTCCCGTTTACACCTCTTTTGACGCAGTGTGTACTGCTTAAACATTCAGCTCTACCACTCGACCACAAGATTGGTTGTTTACTAGTCAGTGTGCGCGCACACGAGAGAAGCACTCTTCAATCTTCTCATTCCTCAATAGTTTAGCGTCATTGATTGTACCTAATTTATTTTCACTGACTGCGAGATAGGCCTCTTTTAAATTTTGATTCATAAAATGTTCTGCTCTAAAAGTTTGCTATATTCTATTTAAAATGTAGGCTACTTTTACATACGTTTTGCTTTCGCTAAATGTCCCTTTGCACCACCTGGCGGTCATTTCGCGAATGACTTTGAAATGCGACTGGGTTTTTTTTGCCACGGTGAATTTGCCGCGGTAGATGTCGCGGCTGTAATAGGCATTCTGGTTGGCAACCTACTGTACTGTCTATCCACGCGATTCTGAAGACCTCTAAATTAGTTTGTTTCCATTTACGCTCTAAGTTACGAGTTTCTCTCTTGATAGCATGCGTAGCACTGTTGTACCATGGTGCTTTAGTTTTCTCTCTAACCTTTTTTAATTTTTTAATTGGTGCAACAATATCTAGTGTACTAGAGAAAATGGTGCTCAAACTGCTAGTCATTTCCTTTAGTTCATCTGTTTGTTTGGGTTCACTGAGCAGCTGAGATAGATCAGGTAAGCTATTTTCAGCAGCACGTATTATGCAAGTTACCATGTAATTATCAGTGAGATCATCACGTTGCGGTATAATATTTATATCAGTTGGATCGGTTCCATATGATATAATTAAATCTAGTGTATGATTTAGACGATGAGTGGGACCACTGACGTTTTGCTTGAGCCCAAATGAGTTTAAAAAATCTGTAAACGCAGCCCCTAAGGCATCATTTGTATTATCTACGTGTATGTTAAAGTCTCCAACAATTATTGGTTTATCGACATTGACCAATAGATCTGAGAGAAAGTCTGCAAACTCTTTTAGGAAATCAACGTATGGCCCTGGAGGTCTATATACGGTAGCCAAGGCTAGAGATAATAGGGATTTCTTTCTTACATCTAAGAGTGTAACATTTAGTACAAGTACTTCAAACGAATTAAACCTGTGACCTGTTTTCTGAGTAACATTAAGAATATCTCTATAGATTGTTGCAACACCGCTGCCACGACCGATCAGACGGGGCTCATGCTTATAACAGTATCCTGGTGGAGTAGACTCATTTAGACCGAAATAATCATTTGGTTTAAGCCAGGTTTCAGTAAGGCACAGTACATCAAAACTATTATCTGTGACCATTTCATTTACAATAACCGCCTTAGCTGTGAGCGATCTAATGTTTAGAAGACCTAGCTTTAGAAATTGTTTTTGTTTACTGATATTTAGATTTTCTGGTTTAATTACAATAAGATGCTAGATCCTACACTTGATTTATTGTTTGGCATCACTAAGCGAGGAATAGACACAATTTCTATATAATGTTCTACACTACTTATATCAATTAAATTGGGACAGCAAAGACTGTGATTTGGACTTTGACTTACTAGTCAGTTGGTGTGTAACGTCTTGGAGATGTTGTCTGACAGAACAGCCGCTCCGATTCTGCTGGGTGCAGGCCATCAGCACGGAAGAGCCTAGGTCGCTCCTAGAACAGATTCCAATTATTTACAAAGAGCAGTTTCTGTTCATTACACAATGACATTAACCATTCATTTAGTGCAAATAATCTACTGAACCTTTCTTGTCCAAGTAGGTACGTGGGAAGCGGTCCAGACACGATGATCGTTGCTTCAGGCGATGTTCTGCGTACCGTCTCGATCAGGCTTCTGTAGTCCTTCTTCAGAACCTCCGTCTGCCGCAGCCTGATGTTGTTCGTTCCCGCATGCAGCACGGCAGCTCAGACACGCTCGTCACCGTTCAGGATCTCGGGAATCTGTGCAAGCGACATCAAGAACACGAGCACCAGGAAAGCAGTGAGTGCGCACCTTACCCTTATCGAGGTAGCACGGACATGACGGACCATGGAAGTGCCGATGATCACGCCGTCGTGTTCCGACTCGCGAAGATGGGAGAAGCGGTTCTGGGTGGAGATCTCGAAGACCGGGAAGGGCAGAGAGGTTTTTGCTCTGGTCCTGGCTCGTGTCTTTCGCTGTGGGATAACCGAGGGTCCATGGTGTTGTGTCGGTACCGGAGTGAATGAAGCCAGAGATGATCGCGTCCTCCTGGGCAGAGAAACGCACGGAGTAGACGAAGTTGGAGTCAAAAAGTTACTAACCACTGACTTGTGAGCATCGGCGCGTGATGTTTCATGCGCTGATTGCCGATCTCGCAGCTCGGCTTGCTTCTCCAGCAGAACACGGATCTGCTTCTCCACCGACTCCAGCTCCAACTGCACCGAATGCAGCTCGAATGTGTCCTCACCTGCACTCAGAGGTAACGTTAGACACACATCCGATATGTTCGCCATTATAACAGATGAACAGTAAATTAGTAGTGATACTACCAATATCACAACTAATTTAGGACTGAAATGATGGATATAACCCGTATCCTTTCAGTGAAACGGGTGTAAAATGAGACGGTCAATAGGCACCGACCTCCTCACCTGCGTATGAAGACCCAACCTCAAGAAAACAAGTAGACCCACTGCGAGCCAACTAACACTAAGAAAAGAAAAATAATAAAAAAAAGAAAAATACACAACGCAGAGACCCACTTAAGGAACCTTCAGTCATCCATAAATATGATTAAGATTGTCCTGCTACTAACCATCATGGATATCACACAAAGTGTGGACTCCAGAAACAACATATTCTAGAGCTGATGAATATGTCAAGAAATGCCTTGTTTGCAGGAAAGAATGTTTGCATGCCACACGCCCCTTCAGTAGGAGCAGGAATCCCATGGGCGGCACACCCTATCTCCAAATGTGACACGTGTACCTTATTCAAACATCATACCAGTGGATTATACGACAAGGATACATGTCACAACGTAACACTTCCTCCAGTTTCTCCGTGTTGCATTCCAGGACTACCATCCTGCAACCTAACTTCAGCTACTCCCATCATGACAGATCTACTCCTGCCAATGATGTTTTATTAGTGCATAGAAAAGGATGCTCCAGGATCGACTCTACTGGGTGAAATTCCTCCTGAACGTTGCAGCTTTATCATTGGAAGAGTACCAGTCTCCCAGGTGTACGTTACTACAACAGATAAGAAAGACGAAAAGGAGTTAGCAGAGTGTCTCTCCAGGAACCCATCCCTACATAATTTATTTGCAATAAATCAGTTGTGTATGATTCCTCCACCAACTGACACTTTTTGGTTATGTGGAACTTCTGTCTACAGTATCCTCCCCAGCCAATTCAACGGCAGGTGCACACTCGTTTATCTTCTACCAGCTATCAGAGAAAATACACACTCCACCCCAAGCTCCCCACAGTTACACAATTCAGCTCCGTCTACCACAAACCAAGAAGATGGCTGCACTGCAGGACTCACTTGTGCCCAAACATGGTGGTCAAGAACTCTTGGAGCATTTATCCCATCTTATGGTGTCATGCAGGCCCTTGATCAAGTCAGGCGGCATTCTGAAAAGTTGAGATGTTTTTATCTCGATGCGGCGCGGACGCGCTTGGAAAAATGAGCACGTCACACCGCGACGGCGTCGCTTCCATTATGAGCGCACATACCGCGCACCTACATTTGAAATAACAAACTTGAGCGCGCAAAAGACGCGATATGTGAGCAGGCCCTTATGCGATCATATTGGCAATGTGCATACTTATCTGTTGTCATTGCAACTGCTCGCGTTGCACATGCAGTGCTCAGCACTATGCAGCACAGATCAAGCAGCTTGCAGTGATAGATAGTAGTAAATAACAATTCATGGTGCAAATGTAACACCTCCACCCGGGTCCCACTCGATCCGCTCCGAACCCGGGTCTCCGGCATGAGAGTCAGGAGGCTAAAGACTGCAGCCTCTAGCATCTGTTGCAAGAGCGCTTATTGAGATCAGAGGAGTGAGGTTTACTCGCACAGCAACTACTAGCTGGCCTCCGTTACACAAACTGAATTATTTCTGCTGTGGCACAGCTCTAAAAAGACATAGTGAACAGTTACTATTCAGTGAGTCAATTAGAAGGAAGTCTCTTATATTAGTCGATTATAGGCTTAACATAGAACATTATTATACACTGGCTTCCGGTGGAGAGTACGCTGGCGCATGTTGGCTGCTGCTTCTCTGTCCGTTTTTATTTTATTTTTAATTATTTATTCTTAACTAGTATATTATACGTATTAGTTGGTGTGTTTTTTATTACACTGCTTTTAATGATACTGGAGTTCTATTGTGGAGTCTTACGGTGCTTGCCTCTATTGTTTGATTGGGTTTGACGGCGTGGGAACGCTGATCCTGTCAACTGGGAACGCTGTGCGTGACTGCTGTCTGTGCTGCTGTGTGACAAAAACGGACTCTGGATTCTACCTCAAGTCAATTTATCTGTTTCTATCATGCAAATTTCCCTCCTATCTATTGTCATCATCATTGTGACCCTGTTTGGGCTTCGTGGAGAGCGGGTCCTTCAACATGTGGATTTCATCATGATAAGGTACTCTTTCACTGAACTTCTCTTGTTGGAACATCAATTATGTCCTGACGTCTGTGTTCAAAAGACCCTGAAATCGTTTCGACTTCTACGTTGCCCGAAACATTTGCACAGAGGGTCGCGGCAGAATGTTCACACTACTGGGACTGGGAGTGGCATTCAAGTTTTATGCGCTCAGTCTATGGACTCAGAAACAAAAAAGCATTCTTTACGCGGTGTTTGCCATGCAAACTTGCGTTATCGACAAATGACTCGTCAAAAAATGCTACTTGACACTGCGCGATTTGCACATCTAAATGTTTGTTCCTTGAACAATAAGACTGCTCTACTCTACGATACCATATTGAACAATGCACTGGATTTATTTTGTATCTGTGAGACTTGGCACCAACCAAATGACCTCATAAACTTAAATTTGAGTACCCCGCCGGGATATACATATATCCAGAGGCCACGTCTAAGTGGTAAAGGCGGCGGTCTTGCTGTTATATACAGGGATGAATTATCTGTTACGGAAATTACTATTCCCTGCGTATCATCATTTGAGTGTGTTGCCTTTACAATAAGAACAGGAGAAGTACCGTTCATTTTATTCATCTATCAACCTCCAAAACCTAATTTTATTTTTTTTAATGAGTTCTCAGAGCTACTCACATCTGTTAGCTCTGTCTGTCCATCAATGATTCTCACTGGAGACATTAATATCCATGTGGATAATTTTAATAGTAATCAAACTGTGGAATTTATGGAGGTACTTGATTTTTTTAACATGACTCAGCATGTAAAATTTCCCACTCATAATAAGGGTCACACACTTGACCTGGTGTGTTCTGTAGGGGTGGACTTTGACCAGCTAGACAGCAGTGACTTGTGTATTAGCGATCATAAGCTTCTCACTTTTAACTTAACAGTTCCATATTTAAGAAATGCTCAAAAGAGGGTTAAGAATATCAATTTTGACAGTCTTTCTTGTATGATATTAGAGCACTCAACATTTGAAATTGTTGATCACTACAATTCTATTCTGTCATCTGCTTTGGACATGTTAGCCCCTAGGAGAGAACGTGTTGTTTCATTTGTTAAATCATTTCCTTGGTACACCACTGAGCTTAGGGCTCTCAAGGCGAAAAGCAGACAGCTTGAACGCCAATATAAAAATCAGGTTTAACAGTCCATAAGCTAATGTACGATGATTTTTTTATGTCAATATGCTGAAGCACTTAAAACAGCAAGAACAGAGTACTACCCGTCTGTCATTAGGGACGGTGCTGCAAGATTTTTATAACGATCAACAAACTTCTTGCGCCTATTAAGCCATCAATCAGTTCTTCTGTGCAGGAGTATAACAAATTTCTCACATTTTTTATGGAAAAAAAATTAAGCATCTACAAGTCTATCAGTCTGCTACCTTGCTCTGCAATTCCTGAGACCTATCCAGTTAATTTTCCTGAATCTGCATTTTCCAATTTTAACAGTCACTACTGATTGTATTTCAAAATTAGTGATGGCAATGAATACTACTTCAAGTACCCTTGACCCTATCCCGACATCTGTTCTTAAGGGGTGTCTCTCTTCAATTAGTCCCCTCATTTGTAGCATTGTGAACACCTCCCTTACAACAGGAATTGTTCCAAAAGCCCTAAAGGTTGCAGCTATTACAACAGTCCTTAAAAAGCCTGGATGTGATAAGTCAGACCTATCAAACTACAGGCCTATCTCAAATCTCCCCTTTCTTTCCAAGGTTTTAGAACGTGTTGTTGTGGCACAACTCCACTTACACTTGTCATCCAACAAGCTTTTCGAACCATTTCAGTCTGGGTTTAGAAAGGGACACAGTACAGAGACAGCCTTGGTTCGTGTTATGAATGACCTGCTTGTGTCAGCTGACTCTGGAGCCTCTACCATCTTGGTCTTGTTAGATCTGAGTGCAGCTTGTGTGTCATTCTATCCTGCTAAATCGGCTGGAGAGCTGGCTTGGTATCACTGGTACTGTACTAAACTGGTTCAAATCGTACTTCACTGATCGTTCCTAGTTTGTTGTCTTGGAGAAACAACAAATCTGATACTGGACAAGTCCGTTCTGGCGTTCCTCAGGGATCTGTCTTGGGTCCCATATTGTTTAGTGTTTTGGGGGAAATAATTAGGAAATATGGTCTGGGGATCATTTTTATGCTGATGATACTCAAATTTACATCAGCTCTAAATCTGATCCTACATTCACCTCCAAAATTCTGTCGGAATGTGTGCAGGAAATAAAAACGTGGATGCATCAATTTTTTAAAACTGAATTTCTCTAAGACAGAGATTCTACTCATTGGCACACCTGCAACTACTCACAAAGGGAGACATTTTAATTAGATCATGGATGATAGTGTTTTATCTCCATCTTCTTGTGCTCGTAACCTTGGTGTGATTTTTGACGCCCACTTAACACTAGACTCTCACATAAAGAGCATTACGAAATCTGCATTCCAGCATCTAAGAAACATTGCAAGAATTAGGCCCTATCTTAGTCTACCTGATGCTGAAAGGCTTATTCATGCATTTGTTACCCCTAGGATAGATTATTGTAATGCACTTTTTGGTTTACATGCTAAATCTATAAAACGCCTCCAGTACATGCAGAATTCAGCAGCACGTGTGCTTACACACACTTCACCACTCAGCACATTACTGGTGTGCTTTATAATTTGCATTGGCTACCTGTCCAGTCACGTATTGCTTTTAAAACTCTCACACTAACATACAAAGCTATGCACAAAATAGCTCCGTCTTATATCTGTGACTTAGTCAGTCTGTACGTGCCTTCTCGTTCCTTTCGGTTTGCGGACTCTCTTACTCTTCAGCAGCCTCCCTGTGGATTAAAATCTATGGGTGAGAGAGCTTTCTCTGTCGCGGCACCCAGGTTATGGAATGCACTTCCTCTTACTGTTAGAGATGCTCCTAAATTATCCAGTTTCAAGAAGTTCTTAAAAACAATCTTTTTAAAATTGCTTACATAGACTGTTATGATTAGTATTCTACTGTGTTGCACTGTAATGATTATTTTGTATTACTCTTCTACTTATGTATTTTACTTGTTTTATTGTCTGTAGCGCTTTGGGTTTTAGAAAAGCGCATTATAAATAAAATGTATTATTATTATTATTATTATTTTTATATTATTATTATATTGCCCCTGGATGTGCTTACTGGCTGCTAAATTCATTCTTCATTATTTATCACAGGAGTTTGCTTTATGGTCTGTTTGGGGGGAAAAGTTCAGCTCTTCTAATTCATGTGAGCGTCCCCTAATGCTGCTGCTGCTCTGAGCGTCCCCTAATGCTGCTGCTGTCCCCTGACTCGCTGCAAAATTCATGGTGCTCATGAATGGTCAGGAGACTCATCTGAACTTAAACATATTGCCAAGTAATTCGTATTTATTCATAAAGATTTCAAGCATTTTAATTGTCTAATTCCATCTCTAGTCTCATTCACAAGAGCTTGCCAGGCATGGTTTGTTTGGGGGGAATAGTTCTGCTCTCCCAGTACTAAACTGTGAGCGTTCCCTAATGCTGCTGCTGTCCTCTGACTATCTGCTATTTCATGGTGCTCATGAAAGGTCCGAGGACTCCCTGAACAGAGCCATACCGCCAAATTTTAATTATCAACTTGAATTGCGGTCTGTGTTTGTGTTTGGAGCTCCGTCGAATTGATTCATTAATCCTTGATTTTCTTCTTTACCACTCAATTATAAACAGGCACTTTCTATTTTTATATCGTGTGAACTTATCCTCGATAATATTCCTTGTAAAAAACAATCGGATTGCTTTGATATCGCTACTTAGATCCAACTTTCCGAATCTCGGCTACTAGCCTTTAGCCCGCTAGCATTTCACGCGTGGCCTCGCGCCTATCGAGCGTCGTCTCATCTTTTACACCCGTTTCTCTGAAAGCTTCTCTGAAAGTACAGACACACGTTGATTGTGCTTAGAGCCTGCATCAACGGGGCATAAGCACATGCGCGTGCGGTCTGTGTTTGTGTTTGGAGCTCCGTCGAATTGATTCATTAATCCTTGATTTTCTTCTTTACCACTCAATTGTAAACAGGCACTTTCTATTTTTATATCATGTGAACTTATCCTCAATACTATTCCTTATAAAAAAAAAACAATCGGATTGCTTTACTGTTTACTGTTACTACTAATTTACTGTTCATCTGTTATAATGGCGAACATATCGGATGTGTGTCTAACGTTACCTCTGAGTGCAGGTGAGGACACATTCAAGCTGATTTCGGTACGATTGGAGCTGGAGTCGGTGGAGAAGCAGATTCGTGTTCTGCTGGAGAAGCAAGCCGAGCTGCGAGATCGGCGATCAGCGCTTGAAACATCACGCGCCGATGCTCACAAGTCAGTGGTTAGTAACTTTGTGACTTTGACTCCGACTTCGTCTACTCCGTGCGTTTCTCTGCCCAGGAGGACGCGATCATCTCTGCCTTCAATCACTCCTGCACCCTGGGTCACGACACGAGCCAGGACCAGAGCAAGAACCTCTCCGCCCCTCCCGGTCTTCGAGATCTCCACCCGGAACCGCTTCTCCCCTCTTCGCGAGTCGGAACGCGACGACGCCGTGATCATCGGCACTTCCATGGTCCGCCATGTCCGTGCTACCTCGGGTAAAGGTAAGGTGCGCACTCACTGCTTTCCTGGTGCTCGTGTTCTTGATGTCGCTGCGCAGGTTCCCGAGATCCTGAACGGTGACGAGCGCGTCGGAGCTGTCGTGCTGCACGCGGGGACGAATGACATCAGGCTGCGGCAGATGGAGGTTCTGAAGAAGGACTACAGGAGCCTGATCGAGACGGTACGCAGCACATCGCCTAGAGCAACGATCGTCGTGTCTGGACCGCTTCCCACTTACCGACTTGGACAAGAAAGGTTCAGTAGATTATTTGCTTTAAATGAATGGTTAATATCATGGTGTAATGAACAGAAACTGCTTTGTAAATAATTGGAATCTGTTTTGGGAGCGACCTAGGCTCTTCCGTCCTGATGGTCTGCACCCCAGCAGAGTCGGAGCGGCTGTTCTGTCGGACAACATCTCCAAGACGCTACACACCATCTGACTAGTAAGTCAAAGTCCAAATCATAGTCTTTGCTGTCCCAACTTAATTGATATAAGTACCAATGTAGAACATTATATAGAAACTGTGTCTATTCCTCGCTTAGTGAAGCCAAACAACAAATCTACTTTAAGATCTAGCAAGAATATTATTGTAATTAAACCAGAAAATCTAAATATCAGTGAACAAAAACAATTTCTAAAGCTAGGTCTTCTAAACATTAGATCGCTCACACCTAAGTAAATGAAATGGTCACAGATAATAATTTCGATGTTCTGTGCCTTACTGAAACCTGGCTTAAACCAAATGATTATTTCGGTCTAAATGAGTCTACTCCACCAGGATACTGTTATAAGCATGAGCCCCGTCTGATCGGTCGTGGCGGCGGTGTTGCAACAATCTATAGAGATATTCTTAATGTTACTCAGAAAACTTGTCATAGGTTTAATTCGTTTGAAGTACTTGTGCTAAATGTTACGCTCTTAGATGTAAGAAAGAAATCCTTATTATCTCTAGCCTTGGCTACCGTATATAGACCTCCAGGGCCATATGCTGATTTCCTAAAAGATTTTGCAGACTTTCTCTCAGACCTATTGGTCAATGTCGATAAAGCAATAATTGTTGGCGACTTTAACATACACATAGATAATACAAATGATGCGTTAGGGGCTGCGTTTACAGATCTATTAAACTCTTTTTGGGTGAAGCAAAACGTCAGTGGTCCCACTCATCGTCTAAATCATACACTAGATTTAATTATATCATATGGAACCGATCCAACCGATATAGATATTATACCGCAAAGTGACGATCTCACTGATCATTACATGGTAACTTGCATAATACGCACTGCTGAAATTTGTCATGTTGCACCACGTTATAGACCAGGCAGAACAATCCTTCCAACCACTATAGATAGATTCTCAAATAGCTTACCGTAAACCCAAACAATCAGATGAACTAGAGGAAATGACTAGCAGTATGAGCAACATTTTCTCTAGTACACTAGATATTGTTGCACCAATTAGATTAAAAAAGGTTAGAGAGAAAACTAAAACACCATGGTACAACAGTGCTACGCATGCTATCAAGAGAGCAGTGGTGGAAAGAGTACTGACAAATTGTACTTAAGTAAAAGTATTGCTACTTAAGTAATAATATACTTGAGTAAAAGTAGAAGTACTGAAATATAATATGACTCAAGTAAGAGTAAATAAGTAGTTTGCTTAAAAACTACTCAAGTAACTGCGTTACAAAGTACTTTAGTATTTTTCTATTTTTACCCAAAATGGGGAGATGATAGCGAAATGGAGCGCTAAACACTCTCATGTCATCTGTTTCATTCATTCTGAAGGCCCAGTACTGATGCATAGAAGTACTAAACTTACACATTTCAGGAAATGCCTTATATGGATATAATAACATGCAAATAGTGATGTTTTGACTGATGAAACATGAAGACAAACACAATATAGCTATAACATATCTGTGTTCATCAAACTATCAGGTATTTTCAAAAGAATGATGTATGTTTTTAAAGGATTAGTTCACCCAAAAATGAAAATTAGCCCATGATTTACTCTCCCTCAAGTCATCCTAGAAGATATGACTTTCTGCTTTCAGTCGAATACAATCAGAGTTATATTAAAAAATGGCCTGGCTCTTACAAGCTTTATAATGGCAGTGAATGACTGGAGAAAATTTGAAGCCCAAAAAAGTGCATCCATCCATGATAAAAGTGCTCCACACACTACTAGCTTTCTCTGTTGTCAAGAGCAAAATTGTATTACTAATTTTGAAAAGTAAGTCCAAGTAAGATCATTTGAATGTTTTGATTTGAATCATTTCATAATTGAAAGCAAAGAAGGTTAAGTGAGAGGTCCGATTAAAAAAAGGTATGAAAAACAATAAAACAGTATGAATTAAAAAAAATCCCAGTAAAAAAAATTTAAGTGGGGTACTGGTTAACATGTTAAATTAAATTATCTTTTTTTCGTTGTAGCCTACCGAAAATGTGCTGGGAGCCCACTGTTGCTATAGGAACGAACTACACTTTTACATGCATCTGATTTCACTGTTTTTCAGCTTTGTACAAAGTTTGCTTCGTATATTTAGTTTAACTGTATTGTTAAAGAGGGCGAGCTTTACCATTAATTGAACTGTGTGCATGTATTATAGACACTTACATTGATCTTGCTCCGTCCATGCAATAACTGCGTCCATGTTATGAGCCGAGCTTTTTTATTTACTTCAACTGCTCAGTGCTCTGGTATTATCAATGGTATGACACATTTCAGTAGTTGCCATAATTAAATATGAGCAGAATACTTACTTACATTCACTGAAATATTGAAACGTTAGCGCTGCCGCTACTGATTCAAAACACGAGCGACAGTGATTGAATGTCAAAGCGCGGTTTGAACGCCCCGCCCCCCAGCCGAACTGAAAGTTTTGATTGGTTTTGCACCCGAGTCAGACCTGTCTGTTGTTGGCTGAACTGCTCCAGTTCTGTCTGTTATTGGCTGAAGCGCAGAGGCTCCACCGCAGTAGTATGAAAAGTGTCTGTCAAATGTCAGCTTGCCCTGTTGCTCCGTCGGCACCTTTGTCAAAGTACTTTGTACTTTTTATGAAAATTAAATGTAGAGAAGTTGAATACTTTATTTTTATTTTACTCAAGTAAGAGTAAAAGTACCACAATTTAATTATACTCAAGAAAGTAGAAAAATCAAAAAATCTACTCAAGTACTGTAACGAAAGTATTTGTAATTAGTTACTTTCCACTCGTAACTTAGAGCGTAAATGGAAACAAACTAATTTAGAGGTCTTCAGAATCGCGTGGAAAGACAGTATGTCACGTTATAAAAGGGCTCTAAAATCAGCCAGGGCTGAGCATATCCGCAAACTAATAGAAAATAACCAAAATAATCCAAGGTTTTTATTTAACACCGTGGCTAGACTAACAAATAATCAGACATCTCCAGAGCAAAATATTCCGTTACAATATAGTAGTAATGATTTTATGAATTACTTCAATGAGAAAATAGAAAGCATCCGAAACACTATTGTAAATGTACAATCCTCTATGGTGTCTTATGACTCGGCCTCAATTATGGCCCCTCTAGAACAACTAAACCGCTTTACAACTATAGGACAGGAAGAACTAAATAAACTTATCATTGCATCTAAACCAACAACATGTTTATTAGATCCAATACCCACTAAACTACTTAAAGAAGTGTTACCTGTAGTGGAAGAGCCTCTTCTCAATATTATTAACTCGTCTTTATTTTTAGGTCACGTTCCAAAAATATTCAAGCTGGCAGTAATAAAACCTCTCATTAAGAAACCGCAATTAGATCCAAATAGACCCATCTCAAATCTTCCATTTATGTCCAAAATACTAGAAAAAATTGTGTCCGCTCAATTGTGCTCTTTCTTGCAAGAAAATGATATCTATGAAAAATTTCAGTCGGGATTCAGACCGCATCATAGCACAGAAACTGCGCTAGTTAAAATTACAAATGATTTACTCTTAGCCTCTGACCAAGGCTGTATCTCAATACTAGTTCTACTTGATCTTAGTGCTGCGTTCGACACTATAGATCATAAAATACTCTTAGATCGACTACAAAACTACACTGGTGTTCAGGGACAGGCATTAAGCTGGTTTAGATCGTACTTATCAGACCGTTACCATTTCGTCTGTTTAAATGGGGAAAAATCAAAGATAACATCAGTAGACTATGGAGTGCCGCAAGGATCTGTCCTAGGCCCTCTGCTATTCTCAATATATATGCTGCCACTTGGTAATATTATAAGAAAACATGGAATTACAGTGTTTCCCCTAGGATTTTTTTTAGGGGGGGGGGGGGGGGGGCGTGTTACGGATACGTGGTGTACATTTTTTAGCAATCAAAAAGCATGTCTAATTAATTGAAATCATGTATTATGAATCATTAAACTTTAAACATTAAACAAAAATATATGAAAAAAAAAAGTTCACACTAATTCTGTGTTGTGTTTTTTCTGGTAATAAAATGAAGACATAAAACAAATTTTATCATTTATCGTCAATTTTAATCATATGAAATTAAATAAACTTTTTGTCAAATAACGTGCTGCACAATGAGCTTTACTGTTAAAATTAAAACATGGAAGAAAAATTGATTATTCCTTAAAATCAGTTTTGATGATAATTTATTTGGATTAGTGTTAGTATTATTATTACATTGGGACATATCTAAATTCTACTGTACAACAGTAATATATTTCTGTCAAGTTAAACCGAACTTTTATTTTGACGGGTTGCCGTGAAGACCTTTTGAGTTTCTGTGTGTTTGTTATGATGATAGTTTTTCTCAAATGAAGCGGTTAAATCATCATGAAGTGACTTTCGGAGTTGATCTAGACTAGAGCCTGGAGAGAAAGTTCATGGATTTGTGTCTTCATATAGGCAAAAAACAGCGCAAGCGTCACACGTGCTTCAGTGTGTGTGTGTGTGTGTGTGTGTGTGTGTGTGTGGTAAATGAAACAGCGCGTCGGCTGCACCATTCATTCACACCGAACATGCAGGATTCGTATTTAAATAGTCTTTCACACACACTAGTCTACATCGCGATTTGATTTCTAGTGTGCTGAACTGCTTTTTATTCCTCAAAAAATGTACAAATTCCGTGAAATTCCACGTTATACAGTAAATTCCTTTTTTATGACTGGATTTCGTCAGCATTTTAGGGGGGGTGGGGGGTCGTTTTGGGGGGGCGGGGCGCCCCCCCAAAACAATGGTAGGGGAAACACTGAATTAATTTTCACTGTTATGCTGATGACACTCAATTATATATCTCATCACGACCAGATGAAAACACTAACTTATCTAACTTGACAGAGTGTCTAAAAGATATAAAATGCTGGATGACGTGTAATTTCCTGCTATTAAATTCAGATAAAACGGAGGTATTACTTATTGGTCTAAAAAACTACCCACAAAATCCCTTACAATACAACTTTAATTTAGAAGGATGTCCTGTTACTTTATCCACTACAGTAAAAGACCTGGGTGTTATGCTAGACCGCAACTTGACTTTCGAAAATCATATTTCATATGTTACAAGAACAGCCTTTTTCCACCTTAGAAACATTGCTAAGCTACGTAACATGCTATCTGTTTCAGATGCAGAAAAGTTAGTTCATGCATTCATGACCTCGAGACTAGATTACTGTAATGCTTTATTAGCTGGTTGTCCTGCATCCTCAATAAACAAGCTTCAGTTAGTGCAAAATGCAGCCGCTAGAGTTCTTACTAGATCAAGAAAATATGATCATATAACACCAATTTTATCATCTCTACACTGGTTACCTATTAAGTTCCGTATCAATTACAAAGTATTACTACTGACCTATAAAGCCCTAAATGGTTTAGCTCCTGTGTATTTAACAGACCTTCTATCGCCCTACAATCCATCGCGCTCTTTAAGATCACAAAATTCGAGGCTTCTGGTCATTCCTAGGATATCTAAGTCTACTAAAGGAGGGAGGGCGTTCTCACATTTATCTCCTAAACTCTGGAATAGCCTTCCTGATATTGTTCGAGACTCAGACTCGCTGTCCCAGTTTAAAACTAGATTAAAGACGCATCTTGTTACGAACTGCTCCAAGACTTGGAGGTGAGATCCAAATGCAGCTTTATTTGAGGGCAATCCAGAGGCGTAATCCAGTGTACAGGCAAGGGTCATACACAGACAGGCAGTCCAAAACAGATAAACAAACTAAACAGGCAGGGACCAGAGGCAAGAGAGTAATCCAGGGAACATGGCAAGAAATCCAAAACCAAGAGACAAGAAAACCATGAGATTGCTCAGAAATGCAGTGTAACACTTAAACAAGACTTCGCAGTGAGTGAATGAATGAACATGGTATAAATAGACTGAGACTAGCAGGATGACGAGACACAGGTGAATACAATCAGTGATAATGAGGTACAGGTGAATGTGATCAGTGATGATGAGTCCAGGCAGTGAGTTATGGGAAATGTAGTTTGTGTGTGAATAATGATAGTCTAGTCTGATGTGGAGTGCCCTCAGGTGGCTCTCAAGGGAACTCTAGCTGGTGATCGTTACATAGCCCCCCCCCCAATGAGCGGCTTCCAGACGCTCCAAAAACTGTCCAGGTGGGTGGTGGCATGGAGGGGGATCCGGGGGCGGGATGGAGGGCCAGGCCCGTGGAGCGGAAGAGGACCTGGAGACTGCGGTGGAGCAGGCTGTGCAGGCGGCCAGGGCATAGCAGGCTGTGGAGGCGACTGCGGTGGAGCAGGCTGTGGAGGCGACCGCGGTGGTGCAGGCTGAGCAGGCGGCCAGGGCGGAGCAGGCTGTGCAGGCGGCCAGGGCGGAGCAGGCTGTGCAGGCGGGACCAACGGTCTAGGAACATGAACGGGCTCAGGGGATGCGGTGGCCATCTTGTCCGAAGACACAGGCGTGGAGTCGGGCATCTTGCCCAAAGACACAGGCGTGGAGTCGGGCATCTTGCCCAAAGACACAGGCATGGAGTCGGGCATCTTGCCCAAAGACACAGGCGTGGAGTCGGCCATCTTGTCCGAAGACACAGGCATGGACTCCATCTTGTCCGAAGACACAGGCGTGGAGTCGGCCATCTTGTCCGAAGGCTCAGACTCAGGATCAGATTCAGGCTCGGCAGGACGAGACTCTGGACAGGCGGACGTGACGTGAGGCTCAGTCTCTGGATCGGCAGAAGTGACGTGAATCTCAGTCTCTGGATCGGCAGGACTGACGCGAAGCTCTGACTCTGCAGACGTGACGTGGACAGTCTCTGGCTCGGAGGCCCTGACGTGAAGCTCAGGCATGTCGTGGTGAAGCTCAGGCATGTCGTGGTGAAGCTCAGGCATGTCGTGGTGAAGCTCAGGCATGTCGACGTGAAGCTCAGGCATGTCGACGTGAAGCTCCGGCTGGACGTGGCTGACGTGAAGCTCTGGCTGGACGTGGCTGACGTGAAGCTCTGGCTGGACGTGGCTGACGTGAAGCTCTGGCTGGACGTGGCTGACGTGAAGCTCTGGCTGGACGTGGCTGACGTGAAGCTCTGGCTGGACGTGGCTGACGTGAAGCTCTGGCTGGACGTGGCTGACGTGAAGCTCTGGCTGGACGTGGAGATCAGGTGATGACCTGGCGTACTGCAGAAGGAAGCTCTCTAGACATCGGGCGAGTGCCTCTCTCCAGTTCAGACCGGAGATATCTGGGAGCTCCCTCGGGTCGACCTCCTTGGCCCCCAACCGGTAGCACAGCTTAATTGCCTCGTCTCCAAGAGAGCAGGAAGCAGCGAGAGGAATAAACCCCCAGGTAAACTGGAATAAATCGAGGCTATCCAGGGCCAAGGCCGCAATCTGACCAGCGAACTCACGGCTCATGCTGGGAAGATCAGGTGAGATCTGTGCTGCTGGATCTGAAGTGGCGAAGTCTTCTGTTACGAACTGCTCCAAGACTTGGAGGTGAGATCCAAATGCAGCTTTATTTGAGGGCAATCCAGAGGCGTAATCCAGTGTACAGGCAAGGGTCATACACAGACAGGCAGTCCAAAACAGATAAACAAACTAAACAGGCAGGGACCAGAGGCAAGAGAGTAATCCAGGGAACATGGCAAGAAATCCAAAACCAAGAGACAAGAAAACCATGAGATTGCTCAGAAATGCAGTGTAACACTTAAACAAGACTTCGCAGTGAGTGAATGAATGAACATGGTATAAATAGACTGAGACTAGCAGGATGACGAGACACAGGTGAATACAATCAGTGATAATGAGGTACAGGTGAATGTGATCAGTGATGATGAGTCCAGGCAGTGAGTTATGGGAAATGTAGTTTGTGTGTGAATAATGATAGTCTAGTCTAATGTGGAGTGCCCTCAGGTGGCTCTCAAGGGAACTCTAGCTGGTGATCGTTACACATCTCTTTAACCAAGCATTCACTTAATGCTTACCTTTTATACTACTTCTGAATCAGTTCGAATGCATTAATATTATGAACATCAGCTATGCTAATTATTTCCCATCTGTCTTTCTGCTGTTATCTCGGGACGCTAGTCCCGAGGTAAATAGCGTTCGTCAGCTCCAGTTTGTACCCAGCCTCTCACGGAGACTTCAGATTCCCCAACACCTGTGATGAGACGACTAAACGCCTGTGGAGAGACGACTCGACGCTTGTGAAGAGACGACTAAACGCCTGTGGAGAGACGACTCGACGCCTGTGGAGAGACGACTAAACGCCTGTGGAGAGACGACTCGACGCCTGTGGAGAGACGACTCGATGCCGGCGATATGTTATGCCCTAAATTAATACATGATTAACTAACTGTATTTTTCTATGTACATTTCTGAAATGCACTTTCTGTAAAGCTGCTTTGAGACAATGTGTATTGTGAAAAGCGCAATACAAATAAATTTGAATTGAATTGAATTAATTAAATAATTTAATTATTGAAATTAATTGGTAATTAAAAGGAAGGTGAGTTTAATCAAGGTTGGAGCTAAACTGCAGGAAAGTGGAAATCAAAAGCCACATTAACCCCCGGTTTCACAGACAAGGGTTACAGTAACTTACTGGGCTGAGTTTCCCGAAACCTTCTTAACGCTACGTCGTTCTTGAGTTACACCTTATGCTGTACCTTTTCGTCAGTGTTGGGAAAGTTCATTTTCTACATGAACTAGTTCAAAGTTCAGTTCACAAATTTTAAAATGAACTAGTTCAGTTCATAGTTCATACTTCAAAAAATGAACTAGTTCATAGTTCTTTTTTTCTAGTTCATAGTCCATATGTTGCTGCGAGCTTCTTTTTTTTTCTTTTTTTTTATTATTGCCACAGCCCATATACAACCACAGACAGCAATTATTTTATCGACTGGCAAAGTTTGCACAGAAATGTAAGATTTTTCCCATCCTCGCCGACCTTGTCATAAAACTCGTTTAAATGATCATACGACGCCTCCTCGCTCGCTGCTTTGTTGACTACATGCTGCTTTTTGTTTTGATGACGCATGCGGCGGTGCGTGCGACACTGGTGGCTGATGTTGCCAGATTGGGTGTTTTTTTCGCTACATATTAAGGCCTGTTTACGGTGTGTTTTAGCCGGGTTTTCGCTTGGAAGTCTCTATAGAAATCTGGCACCCTATTGAACGAAGTTAAACTGAGAGAGCGTGCGTTCACAGACACCAGAATGAACGCGTTCACGTTAACGTTCATCAGGCAGTAATTCAGTACGTTCAGTTCACGTTCGCCCAAAATATGAACGAGTTCATGAACTATCGTTCATTGAACGCGTTCAGGCACAACACTGCTTTTCGTTAATACGTGTTTCCCGAAACGCTCTTAGTTAAGTATACCTTCTGTAAGTCATACTTTCGGAAGGTTGGTCTGGACCACTCTTAGCTTTACCTTATCACTGTTAAAGGTCGATATGAATATAATTCTGAAGTTTTAATACACACAGTCAGTGTTCAATTAGGCTAATTCAAGTGTTTTCATGCAAAGAATAAAATTGTCATTACACTGATTGTTGTTAGAATTTTAATTATATTATTATAGGCCTAGGCTATATAATAAAATTTTTATACATTTATTTTAATTAAAGAGCGCTTTTAAAGGCCAGTGAAAGCATAGGCTACTGTCAGTTAAGTCCTATTCGGACGCTAATATTGTTTATCATGGGCTCTTACGGTAGGCTATTTTAAAGATTTACAGGGGTAAGTCGGATATTTTAGTGCCGTCCGAATCCATAATATCAGTGTTTTTTCTCACCCAACCCGCGTAAAAATCTCTGTCCAAATTAGTACCTACTGATTTTTGACAAACAGGTCGTGTGGTAATTTAATTGCCGTCTGAATACACATCTCTGAGTTTACAAGAAGAGATTCAAAATTCACTGTTTAAATCCTTTTTGATCACTGCCGAGCACCGTAGCTACGTGACGTACACTTTTATTACTGAAATGCTTGAAAGTATTTACAAGAACAATATTTCATCGCAGCTCACCTCAGCGAACAAAAATGGGAAAGAGAAGAAAGCACATAAAAAATTTTAAATTATTATGGCAGCAATATATGATACAATATTAAAATATGTAGGCAAGACTATTATAGGCTGTTATAGTTTGGATTATTTTTTATAATATCCCATGAGTCCTAGTAAATGCAATTTCAACTATTTCTGAAGTGCTTATTTTATAAAGAACAGCGCTTTCTCACATAAACAGCCCCTGCACGAGAGAATAATTGATTCTCGAGTCATCGATATCAGCAGATTCAGCACCATCGCCACGGACAGCACCCGGTAACGACGCACGTAAGAAGGTATACCTTAAGCAGCTTTCTAAGGTATAGTTCGGGGAACACGCCTAGAAATGGTATACCTTCAGTTAAGTTATACCTTAAGAGTCTTCGTAGCGCGCTAAGAGACAACGTTATCGGGAAACTCAGCCCTGGTCTAGTTCTAGACTAAAATGTAAATCTGAGCTATTTCAACTGAAAGAAACTTGCACTGACTAATCTTAAAACATGTCAGTGCATTTGTTTTGTCTTAAGATGCACACCAGTACAGTTTTTCTCAATTGCTAAAACACAATTTCTGAATCCTTGCTCCATTTTCTGAAAACATTAAACACAAAACCTCATCTTCAAGCACTATTTACAAAACCTCTGACTCCTCTTGCAAAATGAAACTTTCACCTCAAAACAGTTTTACCTATGTTCAAAATCAAACACTGCTCTCAAAACAGTTTTACCTGTGTTCAAAATCAAACACTGCTCTCAAATCATAAACAAAGTGATCAAAATGCTATACACTATCAGGCAGTCAGTAAACAATACACCAAAATATTTAAAACACATTGTTCAAAACATATAGTTCTCAGGGAGAACTACATTTTTAATCTCAAAACAAATTTTATATTTTTTCATTGTACAGTCTACAGCAGTGCACTGTACTACAGTATACGATACTCAAAGGGACACAAAAGAAAGGAGTAAACATGTGATCAATGTGCTTCTTGTCTTTGGCCTGGGTCAGTCCATGGACATGAACATGGTCAATGACTGTTGTTTGAATTTCATCAGATATTTCCACTCTTTGTCTTCCTCTTCCTCCTCCTCCTCTTCTTCCTCCTCTTTCTTGACCTCCTCCTCTTCCTCCTCTTTCTTGCCCTCCTCCTCCTCCTTCTCTTCCTCCTCCTCTTTCTTGCCCCCCTCCTCCTCCTCTTTATTGCCCTCCTCCTCCTCTTCCTCCTCCTCCTCTTCCTCTTTCTTGCCCTCCTCCTCCTCGTCGCCCACCTCGCATACGCACTCGTCCTCGTCCTCTCACATTGTTTCTTCTATTCATTCTCAGACTTTCTCCTCCCCACCTTCAACAACCTGTTTGCTCTCTGAACTGGCTTATATTGCTTGTGTCACATCATTTGAAACAGGTTGAATCAGTTTGAGTGGTTGTATTTAATCAAATGACATGTGTTCTCTATTTGTATTTGATTTTTGCCACTTGTGTTTACCAGTATGGATGACATGTGCATTAGAGTGCAGAATGTGTTTTGAGAATGAGAATGTGTTCAGAGTTTTGCTGAAAAGTCTAAGTGAGATCTGCAAATTGTGTTTTACCATGTGAAATTGTTTACGGTATTGACAACAGCCTCCACAATTAGCTAAATGAGTTCAGGCAACTGAGAACTTTGTTCACCCAATGGATTTTAGTGTTTTAGCAATTGAGAAAAACTGTAATGCTTTTTTTCTAAGGCATGTTTATAAAAAATTACTTAAATGTCCTAATTTAACTATGACCTAATCCTGGCTCAGGCTAAGCCCTGTCTGTGAAATCAGGCCATAGATTCAGCATTAATGAATGAGTTGCAGGTTATAATTAACCATGAAAAAAAAAAAAAAAAACACTTAGAGTGTTGAGAAAGTGTTGAAATTTGAGAGAGAGAGAGAGAGAGAGAGAGAGAGAGAGAGAGAGAGAGAGAGAGAGAGAGAGAGAGAGAGAGAGAGAGAGAGAGACGTTTAAGACTCTTTACTCAAAATTTACATTATACACTTAACAATATTACAAGAAATACTCAAAAGTATTCACCATACAAAAGATAAAGTGTCATCTTCTTCACACACCACAAACAAACCACTATTTACACACCATTTGGACATAAATTCAACCATATTTCCTGTAGTTTTAAAAAATATATATTCTGCTCTTAATCTTGATTCAACAAGTGCTGTAAACAGACTAAGAACTTTAACAATTCGTCCTTCAAGCGCAAGTCTACAAGTCTTCCAAATAGCTAGTTTCGCTTGCCCAAGTATAAAATTAGCCACAGTACAGCGATCCTTGTTCACTTTAGAATACCTACAGCCATAAATAAAAAATACTTTGTTGAAATCAAAACCCAACCCATCAATAATTCTTCCCAACAATGCAAAAAGTGGAACCAACCTTGGACATTCAATGAAAGCATGAAAAACCGTTTCATGACTATTACAGGCATGACATAAGGGCTGAACATTCAGGTTGAATTTGGACACAAAAACATTAGTGGCTAGCACACAATGTAAAACTCTCCAATGTAGATCACCTGAGCGTTTTGGAAGGGGACTTTTATAAAAAATCCTCCAAGAAGGACTAATATCATCTGCAACTGTGAGTTTTTCTCTCCATTTTGTATCACATCTGTCATGAAGATCCTTAAAAAAAGCAGTTTTTACACAGACCTGATACATATCTTTTTTCCCCATTGTATGAAAAAGTAGCCCTTTTAATCTCTCAAACTTCAGCAACTTAAGTTAAGCCAGTCAGATCGCTGTTTTAATCAAGCATGTGGCGAATGGTTGCTAAATGCTAATTAGATTTAGTTTGTATGTAGTCTTAGGAATATTTATTATTGATGTGTATGTATTTGTGTGGTTGAGTGTACAAGGTGCTCTCTAGTCATCTGTGGCTTGCTTGCCATCTTTATCGGACTACAACGAGGACCACAATGGAAATAAGTTTTGTAACTTTCTTGTGTTATCCTCGACAGTTCTGATAAA